>JABCKO010007932.1:0-27652 GCA_018855915.1 Tephrocybe sp. NHM501043
CCTTCCTTGTGCCATCTCGGCATGACCCTCTATGATCCACGTCGTATACGCTGGATTGGACGTCGCTATCGATCAGCTCATCGCATTGTTTCTTTACCTCCAGTCTGTATATCTGGTCATTAACTGGCAATATCCCCCTGCATATCGGTTCAATGGAATGCCTCAGTCATCTAGAGGTGGTCGAACTGGCATGCTGGCTTGACGCTGTGGATCCGATATCCTCCATCCATGCGGTACGCGCAAAGAAACTGCCAATGTTGCGAGTCATTTAGCCACACAAGATTCGACCGCATTCACGTAGATACGACCAGCTCTTGTCATTCAACGAGAGTAAAGAACTGGGCGTCGCTCTGGAGATCAATGCCAAGAAAGCACCGACTCTATGTGGTGGATAAGTGATGAGTACTCGAACTCATATGTGCATCGATCGTTCTTTGCTGGATTCTATGAACCCCGGCCTAGTATTTTTCGTTGTCAGTTAAGATATACGTTCATCCTATTCGGGAATTGGAAGTTCATCTAGCAATCGTGGCGACCTGTGCGTCCCATTTAATACCTCTAATATAATATAACGCATCTACTCACTACAAACACTGCGATGCTTGGGCCTGATCATCTACAATACCAAAAACCCAATAGGACTGGAGATCACAAATTAGACGGCACTGCAAGCAAAGAGTGGAGCGCGTTGAGTGAACTAAAGTGCAGTGTCCAAGATAGCAGTCATGATTGCAGAGAAGAGCCTTCGCGGGACCAAATTCGTGGACGGCGCAGACTTCCTAAAGCACACAGAGGACCTATGCAATGAATGGAAGGGTCAGCGACCAAAAATGGGGCCAATGTCCCTGACAGTACCTTCCACACTATCGTACACCGCATATAATTCAATCTTCTTCTTACATAGTTGTCAGGGCAGGTTTAAGGGTCAGATTAGCTGCCAATAGGATTTTGACTGGCACACAAACTCGGTCAAGCTTTTGAAATGAGAGATTGATGATTCATTCCTCTTCTGCTTCAAAGGGCCTCGATGAGATCCTTCCTACTGTTAGAGCTCAAGCTCATGGTTGAAACGTCGGAGAAAAGGACATCGGCAAGAAAACCAGGACGAAAAGCACACAAAGTAGAGACAATGCTACGTTGCTATAAAATGATCGATTTCACAAGCACCTTTCTACTTACGTGGAAGACGGTAGACCAAAGTTGGTGTGTATTCAGGGATTTGGGAGAAGTCAATTACCAAATGGAGAAACCTTTGGAGCTCAGTCATTTCACGACTCTGACAACGACCTCCACGCGCGCGACCTTCTTGCCAGGATGCGTTGGTTATTTTTATTGGCCCTCGGCGTTGTCGCGTGTATGGCAGACGATGAAATGCCGTGCACAATCCACCACCAGGGGAGATACTACGACCTCAACCCACTCAAATCGAAGTAAGGAGCTTGCTGAGTGTCTATAATCACCATATTCACCTTAATGAAGTCAGGACTATGAATTTAAGACTCAGGAAAATAATCTTTTTGTCATCAATGTCTGTAGGAGGCCGTCCAAGGAATCTTTTGGTTTGAAGGATGTGGACGATGCCAAGATAGCTGGGTTCGTCAGACGGGGTCATGGTGACTTTTCTATTGGGTGAGCTACTTTTATGAGTCAAAGGTAGCAAGCTGATCATCCTTGTAATACAGGGCCGTAAATACGACGCTATCGATGTATGACTCGAACCCTCGAATTACTCTCACTGGTGGCTCGCCGTGTAAGCTTAAATCAGGCGACACCGAGCTTCGCGGTTCGACCATTATTGACTTTGTGTGCGACACCTCTGTATTTGGAACGGGAGAGCCTCGTATTGTGGCTCAGTTTCCCCCTGGCGGCGATGACGATGCTTGTGGTTATGTCTTGCAATGGAGAACGCACGTAAGTTACTCTGTATTTAGATGTATCAGGGAGTTGATACCGTTGTAGATCGCTTGTCCAACGAACGAACCAGGCGGGGCGTGGGGTTTTTTTGCGTTCCTTATCTTCACGTATGTCGTCGCCCTATTTCACAATTCCTTCCCTGACAATATGCCGCCAGTATAATTGCTCTCGCTCTCCTCTACCTCGTCGCTGGCACTCTGTACAACCGCTTTGTCCTGCGCCTCCATGGTATGGACCAAATACCTCGCTTCTCCATTGAGAGCATGCGTTATCACGCTTCAGAAGCCGTCGACTGGATCAAGGATCTCACCGGCATCGCTTCCAACCAGTACAACTACCGAATGCCTGAGGAAGGACTTTCCAGCACCACAGGGAGTGTGTTTCCTCATTCAGCTCAAGGCACAGGTGGAATCAACCCCGTTAGCCATCACACCCAAGTTTCGAGCCCTCCTCCTGCTGAGGGTGCAGGCGGTGGATTCGTACGCCCGTATCCTGCCCGCACGACTTCAACATCTGCTGGCAAAAGGCCCGAGATCAACCCCGTTTCCCACCAAGCTCAGGCATCGTCACTCCCAGCTCCAGAGTCTCAGCCTCAACCCCAAGACCAGGTTAGATCACCGCCGCCAGCACCAACCTCGACCCTAGTTCCTCCTTCAGCACCAGCGGCGAAGAAAGAAAAACCGAGACCACAGCCGTTTGACCTTGGGGATGACGATGAGGATGACGTGGCAATGAATACTGGCGCGAGTACGGGCAGTACCCCGCACCAGGCTAGCGCGTCTGCGCAGGAGAGAGGAAGAGATCTAGGTGAAGGGCAGGGAGTGGTGAGATTATAGATATGCTTGCTGATCATTATTTCTTGGGTTGTAACTTGTAATTTGATACGGTATTTAAATAATCGTCGCCTCCTTTCAAAATTGCACTTGATTTTTTGGCTAGTGTGATGCCTTTCGTTTCGCCTCATGAACTGTTTTCCATCACGCATAACTTTGGGGGGCGCAAGCGGGAAAGATCATGCTTGATAAGGTGGCGCTCGAGCCGTGCGGCGGCAGCGGCACTTACCAGGCTACTACGAAAGGATAAAATAGGTATTCAGGGTCTGCCTTCGTCCGCCTATCGCGAACGATACGTGATTAATTTAGCATAATATGCCTTACTGCAGTAAACTTCTCTTCCCTGAGGTGCCGCTGACACCGTGGGTATTGGAGGAAGAGGCGCTCCAACAACAACAGGGGAACACGGGGTAAGAATTCCTGAGCATTGAGTATCAGCGCAGGCCAAGGGAACACTTTCCAGCAATAGAAGGCGGCACCCAATCGTCAGGACATGGTCCTTCGATTATTGCAAGTGTACATGGGGAATATTTTTTAATTTGAAGACAACGAAATCGCCGTGGTGTGTTCAACCTGTTTTGAGCTCTGCGATTCCGAATGACTGGAAAATTGGAGAGGCGTCCCCACCGTAGGAACGCAGAAACTCGCCGGTCGAAATAAGGGCGGCATCGGATTATCTCCATCCTTGATGCATCGTGGCTCTTCCGGTCTTTTCCTGTTTATTTAGGGGAATGGCAAGACGGCAAGAAGTAGAGGCTATACAGGATGTTGATGTTCGTATATGATAGATGATAGCGATACCCAAGTTGCAGACCTGCTGCAGTTCGTGTTGTTCCAATATTATTCGACGAGACAGGTGTCCGCAGCCCGTCAAACAGATCTAAACTTTCTTGTGAGGTGTAGAGCAGTAAAAAATCCGAGGTACATAAATTTGCGCGCTCGTTGCGAAAAATCAGCTTTCTTCGAATAGTTTGAGTCCGGTGATAAACACACAAGTCCACGGTTATCGCACTCGCTATAGTGTAGCGAATATACTGGGCTATGCAATTGGGCATGCAGCGACATTCGTTCGTTCAAATTTCCGAGGAGGGATCTAGATCGTTCTATGTCGCATCAAGATACGACACCATTGAGTTCCTCGTCTGTCATCTAGGCGCATATTTTCCACGGAGACCTCGCACGCGCCCTGGAATATGATCGTGATGCGCATTACAGTTGATCATACATACATGTGCAAGCGAGATGTTTGATGCCTAGCCAGTAGCGGCAGTGTGCCTAACAGGGTTAGTTATCTGCTCTTGGAGTGTTAAAGACCGGCCATTGAATAGTCCATACATATTGATTGGGCGCTTGTTCAAGGGAGGGTTCTAGTTTTCTGCGTCTGGTCGGACGACCTTGATGATCTGACTCATTGTTCATGAGCATATCCTCTATACAATATGTTAGAGAGGATTTAGAGGCAGGGAAGGCACTAGTCTGAGTTACCGGTGCAGCGCGTGTCTCAAAAGGATGTGACGTTTGAAATATTGCTGAATTCGGCTGCGCTTCGCGGACAAGGGTAAGCGATGAGACTCCAATATAGTACACAACGATGCATTATGAAGCTCTTTGAGGTGACACAAGCACCATTTGTGTGATCGGCACATTTCCGATGCATGTGGAAGGTAGTAGTCACTGCGATCACAACAAGCAAGCCGAACGAGGGCCAAGTGCTGCCAGCGCGTTGCCTAGCTAAGTAGAACTGTTGAACAGAGAAGTCAGATGAGCGTCCTCAAGACCTTCAAACATGCTTTCCATCCACCTTGGTATGGCACGTATGACTATCCCATCATCCCGACGATCACCCGGGACCAAACTCATTGAGAAATTGAGAATATGCATTGATGGGACCGGCATGGATCGACGACGACGATAGTACGGCATTTCTTGCATGGATCAAGTTTACGAATTGGGGTTACAGATCGCTAACATGGCCACCGACAGGCGATAATTACTCTCCCCTGTGTCCATTCAAATCCGGAGGCACAGACAGCGATGCCATGGGTGCTGGCACATCATCAGATCCTGTCAATCCCTCGCACATACAAACGATGTATTGTATAGAGCCGGTCCTGTGGCTTTTGTCAGACTGTCAAAAGTGATATACAGAACGGATCCGGTGCCCAAGGGAATACAGAGAGCCATGTGTGGGGTAGCCCAGGTCGTAAGTATTGGAGTTGTCAGTTCTGTTCGATCACATCTAAACATTTGAACTGGACCAAATGTACAGTTAAAGATGTGACACATAGACCGAAATAGCCATTGTTATGTGTCTTGACTTGCATTGCAGGAGAGAGGAATCATCCAAAAGGGCATAATGTCAAGTCTACCAGTGACCAGGGAGTTCAAATTTCCGATTTCAGGAGGAGTATTACCTATCCTTGATGGCTGCCGGATTGCTTTGAAAGATAATGGCCCAAATTCACCATAACGATTCTGGTCAGAGCGAGTTAGGTGACCAAGATGACTGGTTGCATCAGATGCGCTCACAAAACTTTCAAACTCAGTGTACTTGCTCCTGTGATGCAACCATGGACCGTGACGATATGAAACTCTGGTTTGAATGGTCTCACTCGCCTTGAACTGAAGTACTTTACATGCAGTGAAACTGGTGTAACAACAAGTTTGGTTATTTTTGCCTCAATTTTGCGCAAGAGCTGCTGGATGGATTTTTCAACCTGGATGCCCGACTCTCTTTGCTGTCAACCTACCCATCCCAGGAGAGCATATTTGAAATCTACACCATCTGCAAGATAGCTCATGCAGAGCATGGAAAAGAAAGCTACGCTTTTGCCCATGTAATACGTCAATCACTCTCCTTCATTCACCCGCGATCTGATTGACTACAACCCTCGTTGAAGCGATGCAAGCGTTATCGTTTAATATATCGTCTGAGTATCTTCAATGTTCTGGTGCCTCAAGCTAAAACCCCGCTCCAATCGTCTTTAATTCGATGCCTTGCAACTACAATCAAGACAGCCGATCCATATTGACTTTCTGGCCGACAAATTGAGTTCTCGGCGGAGTAGAAAGAGAAGGCTGGTCGGAGACGGCTATGATACAGAAATACTTAGGCTTTTACAAAGTGAGCGACAGCTTTGTCCTCCTGCCCTGTTTAAACCCAAACGTCATATTTGTGATCGGGGTCACTGTCTCTTTGTTTGATCAGCCCAAATTGAATACAATACTTCGGATGCCCGCTCTGTCCCCATCCGCATGGCCGCCATATGCGACGGCTGGTCCTGAACAACCCGGCTGGTGTTTATTTTACTGGCAAACTGCCACATGTACAGCCTCGTCATCCACCATTGTCACCCCAAAACTCATCGAGTCATCTCGTGCTCTCCGAACGAGGCAGGTGCGCACGTAACTTTTTACCCATCACTCGTCATTTAAACTATCCCTTGGCACCCAGTCTAGCAATCCCCTGCCTCAGGCGGCTGTATTAGTACGGAACGCGCTCACCGCCGAAACATCGCCCCCAAATTGCGCCACGAACTGGAGCGGGACACCTCCCAGGATTATGGCGTTGTTGAAATTGAGGTATTGACGAGCAAGAAGAGGAGCGGCCCTTCCTTCAGATCGGGTAATCCCCACTAACCCCAAAGTTTTTTCTCGTGTCTCGCGTGTGAGATCGGACAGTGCACGCTCCACAGACGTCGTAACCCTTAACTTGCCTGTCCCTTCTGACAGTGATACTTTTGACGAACACATATGAATGTAATTGTTTTAATACATTTCAATTGAAATCGGATCGACTTTTCTATCCTAACCGGTGTGGCACTTTCTCTCTTCAATCGCGTCATATCAACAGAGACATTCCCTTCGGTGATTCCTAGTCGACTTCTCGGTCGTGCAAGTGAAAGAAAGGCCCTCGGCCATGAAGCACTGAGGTCGGTTCATGCCCGCTTGCTCCAACTTCCAAGAGGATGACTTGGGCTGGGACTACGTGATATCCGCCTTCAACTTGTGCTTCTCGTGGCCACGGGGACCTGCAAACGAGGATTCCGACCTGCGACCTGGGAAAGCGTCAATGGCTGGTGTGACGTCAGGTTTCTATCAGCATCGTCCGGTGTGCGTGGCAGTAGAATTCGAGAAGTAGACTGTGCCGACCCCTCCGATGATGGGGGAACTCTTTGAGAATGCTCTTAAAGGACGGTCGATGTTTTGGGGTGACAGACGGCGTCTTCAGAAGCCTGCTGTGAAGAAGTAGTTTGTCATGGTGTACTGATCATCGCGCCAAATCGTCGTTCATGATCCCGCCCACCGCAGAGGTGGCGTTGATATCCCTCGGACTTGCAGGGGACAGTAAAATTCCCAATAGTGACCAGTGCACATGGGGCATGGTGCTGAGGCCGACCTACGGTAATTGACTTCACGACAAAGGGCTGTTCCAGATACGCCTAGGCCGTCGGATTGAATGAATAAGAATCGTACGCCGAAGAGAATGGGGAACTTCTACGAAGCCCTAGCATCAAAATCCCGACCTTTCTTTGAGAACGCCGCACTGTTCTGACCAAAGAAGACGCTGCCCACTTGAAACAAGCATGTAGAACGTTTCTTTCCTGGTAGGAGTAACGTGCCAGATACAGCACTAATCTCGCCATGTTGTTCGTGGGCAAATAATTTGCCTATCCCTGTGTTCGGCCTAGATCGTGTTGTGCCGCACCATGTATCGTAGAAATGAAAGATGCTCCTCAGGTCCGAAAAATACGGCGATGCTTTCACAGTGCTCACCAAACTTGGGCATTACAAGGACACATTGCGAATGAGTGGACTGTCATAATCTGCTGTATAGTCCAGACAAAGTGGTACGATAAAATCTCAGGACTCAGGTATAGGTGGGAACGCTCATGTCCAAAATAAAACACGTCACCATGGCTGTCCAACACCCCGCCCCAGTAAGGATATTGTGCACGGCAATCATGACACGTTTCCTGACGTGTTCATCAAACTTACTACTCTTTTTGAGTGCTTACACCACACTAGGCCCTCCGGAGAACAGTGGGCAGCACCATCCAACTACAGGATAAAAATTTTAAGGTCTGATCATCTCTATTCAGTTGTTCGAGTTCGTTCATGACGATATGATCCTAATTTCAGGAGTCAACACGGAGTTTACAGGCGACATAGCACCAAAACGTTAACCAGAGTCCAATGCACTGGTATCTTTGAAAACCCCGGACTTCTAACACAAAACTTGAGCATGAAGGGTTGCGCCTCCATCGAGATCGTCCTGAAATCAATCAGCTAATCCTGATGAACAGGTCTATTCAGTAACAAACACGTACGTATAGCGGAAAAATGGTAGAACAACTGCCAACATCCAAGTCGAACGCTGGTTTCCGAATCCAGATCAAACTGAGCTGATTTGATGTGGCTAAGTGGCGTTGTTTGGTCGTATATACGCGTCAGCGATCATGTGACTGCAGGTTGAACGCGTTGCGATCATTTCCACAGTCACAGTCACCAATTTCAACGTTCAACGTTCAACAGTCAAGTTCCTCTGCAGCTGGGCCACCAAACTGTTAAACAAACTGTTTGTACATCGCTATACTTACCAATCCTGTTCTGAACTTGCGCAAAGGCCTTACACAAGTTAAATTCATTTCAAATGCCACTCCAACGATTCAATTCTGGCGATGATCTTAGTCTTAGGCATCTACCAGACACTTCCGATGGATCTTTCTCGTTTCAAATCCCGAATGGGAATGATTGCTTACTGGTCGAAGACGACATGAGCTTTTTTCGAGATACGAAAGACGACGACGACGTTCCTACAACCATAACCGCCTCTTCGAGCGACAAACCGTTTACTCTCGACGAACTTACTCCTCGACCAGCCTACAAACGCGACACAGGCGTCCACCACAGTTCTCTACCGATACCCGTATTCCCTGCATTGTCATCCCAAGCAGAGCCCGAAGCAAAAGCAAAAGCAAAAGCAAAAGCTATTGCTCCAGCACGACATCTCGGCTCTCATATGACGCAGACAAAGCAAACAGCCCAGCCTGACTGCAAGGATATGACGCGATCGACCGGGGCCTCGTCAGAAATGAAATCCTCGGCGACCGCCAAGCTTGAGGCTCTTCGGGCAGAGGTGGAGATGCTGAATAACGATGCTGGATCATCGAAATCAGCACCGCAAATTGAAGCCCCTGACTCAAATCTTGACGAAGAACCGAGGCTGCCAACGGGCAGGCGAGAGCGACCCATTTCAAAGGCCAAACAGGTGCGTACAAAAGTTAATTCGATTGAACACGTAGCATTTTACTCACCCATTAGTCGCCTTTGCCTTCAATAGACCGTTATCTCGGGTGGAATTGCCAAATCACGAAGTAGACGTCCAACGTCATCGGCTACTACACTGCTACGCAACGTTGCGTCGGCCCCGGCTCCTCAACAACAACCTTTACTTCCCTCTCAAACCCGCGTCCTGTCGGAAAACGCGGATTTCTTGCAAGGCGATAACCCTGATACAAGCATCTGCTCCACTGCACCTGGTGGCGTCGCGGAAAGATTGGTCATGTACAGTCAAACTTTACTCACTTCCTTCGGGTATGTATTCTTTTTTTTTCTTCTTTCAAACAAAGCAAACCAACTGGCGACCCTGTTGTACCTTCGTGCGTCAGACCACCTGCTTCAGACCATTCCGAAATTACTCTGGCGCCGAAATTTGACCCTGAATCATCTCAGAGGCGCAACTCTATCTCAGGAAATGTCAACATCCATCACAATGATGACGACAGACATGGCGGCCCTTTGACATTATCACAAATATCACAGACTTCCCCTACCAAGGAGTCAGCACCCTGGCCGACACCACCGGCTGCAGTTCGCCCAGGTTCACCAATGCGGCAGTCAACAAAGAGACCGGCTTCTCCAACGTCGTCTCAGCCCGCAGCAAAAAAAGGGAGAAGCCTTGCCACAGACTCAGATAAGCCTTTGGCGAGCGTCGTTCCTGCAAGTCAGGGCGCCGGACCTCGACCTCCGGCCCAGCCCTCAAGCTCTAGCTCTAGCTCAAGGAATAGAAAAAGGACGATTCAACGGACCAGGGACACGGGTAATAGACCTCTTTCGCCCATTGCAAACCCTCCGAACGAAAGCCAAGAAAGCGTGCCATCTACTCAGGCTAGAAATGACACTTCAAGTTCTAGTTCAGGTTCCAGTACTTTGCGCCTTTCGCGGTCGGATAACCTCGCGACATCAGGAAGTTCCGCGAAAGGCCATGGAGAAGCAGGAACGTCGGGGAGCATGGATATGCCCAGACGTCAAGAGCGCGTGAGTGCGAGATCCTTCTTTCGCCACGCCACGTGAGGCAGGCTTCGCCTCCCTGCATGATGGTGATGTCATGTCTACATGCTGAATTCTCACTGCTTCTCTTCCTCACGTTAGATCGTGCTTCCCCCCGTAAACTCCACCAAGTCTGTCGAGTTCAAATTCCAAGTAGACGCGCGGCTCGAAGCGCGTAAAGCCGGCGAGAAGGAGACTTTACTGGCATCGCAGAAGTCCAGAAAGCAAAACTATCATCAGGTGCCTGATTTCAAGACGATACACGCCGCAGAGGAAGCCAGACTCGCGCTTCGGAAGGAGAACATCGTGCCGGTCGTACCCCTGCCGTTTCAACTAACCACCGACGAGCGAGCGCGAGAAAGGGAAAAGTTTGAAGAACATCTTCGAGAGAAGGAACGGGAATTGGAGCGCGCGAACGAGGAGAAGAGACGGGAGAAAGAAGAGAACGAGGCAAGGGAAATCAAGGAGTTGCGGAAGAAAGCCGTGCCCCGAGCTCACGAGGTTCCCGAATGGTACAAGGATGTGCCAAAGAGGAAGAACAAGGAGCTCAATTCGAGTAGTAAAGACTGAGGTATGCAGGTGTGTTAAGCTCTGTATTATTGCGATCGAACTGCATGCTGTGGCCTCTGAGCCAACCTCCGGGATTGCATCCTAGTTCTTACGAAAACCTTGCATCATTGAGCCTCGATCAAAGCCCGATATGATAAACGGCGTGTCACTGAGACGTTCGCTGCGATTTTTGCTCAACCACGCTGTCCCTCGCTTCAACAAACGGCTGGGGAATCCGGATAACAATGCCTGGCCTCGAGGCTTCACAAGGCGACTGCTATTGTTTGGATCCACCGATTGGATCTGGATCTATCCGTCCTTCACAGTGGCAAAAACACCCCACACACTGTTATATGTGTGTGTGTGCTCTGGGCGTTTTTGGCCACACTCAGCGTTGTGGATCGGTATTGAGATGGCTTTGCGATTGCATGTGCCTGGGTGCGTCATACTGGCATTGTTCCCCTTTGTCAACGAAATATTTTCTTTATTCCTGATGCACTTTCATCAGCTGCCTAGATTTGACTTTGGGGTGTGTGTGCGTTCCTGTGACCCGATTGCGGGCCCGGCAGACCGAAATCAGAAGATGGAGCCATCGCCTAATGCGGATAGGCCTGGATTGCACGGCAGTGCGGAGTGGTTTGCTTTGACAACAAGCTCGGTTTCCTAATTTACTTTAGATCTTCCTTGTTATCCCTTTTGGGGGGTATCCGCAACCTATCTTCAGAGTTTCATCTGTGGACCCATTCGTGTTTGTCATATCAACGGCTCGAACGGAACCACGAGACCTAGGACGCCACATATCCCCTTCCGCTTCGGGGCGATCTTACATGCCCTGATCCCACTTTTCGTTAAAAGGAGCCCAACTTTTTCTTGTTGTCCAACCAACCCACCCCAATTACTACTCAAATTTACCCAGCGCGTCTTTGCCTGCAATCACCTCTGCCACAATGTGCTCTTCTTCTACCATTGCTCCCTCCGTCGCCGTTGCGATGCGCTCCTCGTCGTCGACCGCGACGACCACCACAAAGCGCGATGGGAGCGACGCGACCTCGTGTGTCGACTACAGCTCCCCTCAATGCTGCCACTGCGGCTGGCGCGGCAGCCACTCCCCCACCTGCCCCTTCAGGTAATCGACCACCATCTTCCATGTAGTATGTCGTCTCTCGCCTCGTCCCGTGGCGCACCAGTCACTTATTGCTGTCTTCAGCATCACGTCTGTCTATCTGTCCATCGCGATACCCAGTTTGCATCATCTCCACCAGTCTATCTGTCATAATGCTGTCGAATCCCGCTGTTATAATCGCCGGCCCCTACGAGCCGCACATCTATTCTACTACATCACCGCCGGAACGGCATAGTCTCAGTCGTATGGGAAGGGGATGAAGGAAAGAAGGAGTTTGTACGAAGTATCGATCTGCGAAGGAGAGGAATGAAGTCATCATCTTGCCTGTATCACTATTTTTTTTTTGCCATGACATCAATCTTAGCTGCATTTCTTGTTATTTGTCCTTGCCTATTATGATCTAAGCCATTCTCCACATGGACTCCCGTTCCGTCACCTCGGGTTCCTGGACAACCATTCTTGCAAGTACCATCAGATTCATCTTGGTCCGCCGAGCTCCTTGGTTAGTTATGGAGACTGGAGTTGCCTAACGCTCCACCACTATCGCGTCGCCATCGCTATACGAGTATCCAACGCTTGCCTGCATTTTTTTTTTGCCTTTGCCGTAATTTCAACTGAGCTAGGGATCCAGAAGATGTGGGTGCCGGCGCCGGGAACTATTATTGCCGATCGAGTCTATGTAAAGCCTCCTTCTTTTCCCCGCACTTCGACACACGTTTTGTGGAGAAAGACATATGTCAACGCCGAAAACTACTCTGAAGCCGCCGGCGCATTCCAACGAACTCAAAGTGGACTTTCCTGCAGACCATGTCCTCCTTCTTACATTCAACCGACCTCAATCGCTAAACGCTATGACCCCTGAGATGACGGAAGACCTCAGAAGGGTCCTCGACTGGTTTGAGACTGAACCACAATTGTGGTGGGTGCAAATTCCCAAAACTCGGTTCATTCACCTTGGTGCTTACATTACTATTTTCATAAACAGGGTTGTCATAGTGACTGGAGCAGGACGCGTTTTTTGTGCTGGTGCAGACCTGAAAGCGTTCGTTTAGTTACACTCCATATGCTCTCGATGCAATATTGACACCAGCCCGAAACCCTAGATGGAATAACAATCAACAACAGAACAAGACAGACGAACAAGAGAGGATTGCCAATGACGCCCATGGCTTTGCATCTATCTCACGTCGCCAGTCAACCAAGCCCATCATTGCTGCGGTGACTGGAGGCGCGTACGGAGGAGGCACAGAAATCGTCCTTAACTGTGATATCGTCATCGCCGGCACAGGCTCGAAGTTCGCCCTTCCAGAGGTCAAGCGAGGCGTAGTGGCAATTCAGGGAGGTAACAGCATTCCTCCTTCCAGGTCGTGCACCCAATAACTTTAATTGGAACACTCACACAGGCATTCCACGAATAGCACAGATTGCAGGGCATCAGGTACGCGTTCCATCCTGTTTCCGAGTCTCTGCGTCAATCGGCAGCTGAGCGCTGAGCAACTGAGCACTTTTAGTTGGCATCGGAAATGCTCCTTTTGGGAAGACCAGTTGATGCCGCTGAGGCTCATGCACGATTCGGATTGTACGTTCGTTTTCATCTCCCCCACATACTACTGGAAATACCCGACCGTTCAAGTCCTCGTTCTGACAATTTATCTATATAGCGTTAATCGCGTGGTGCCACCATCGGAGGTGCTCCCTACGGCACTCTCCGTTGCACAGGAGATCATTGCCAATTCCCCGGACGCTGTGCAGTCGACCAAGGAGGGGCTTTTGATCTCGCAGAAGCTCGACTTTCACGGGACCCTTCTAGCGCACGCCGCGAGCCACACAAGTACGCGGGTTTACAAAGGCGAGAACATCAAGGTCAGCCACATGACTCGGAGCGTATGCCCTCAAGCCATCACTGTACATGTTGCTGACTTATGTTTTTGATCTTTCTGATCACAGGAGGGTTTGAAGGCTTTCACCGAGGTCAGTAGGTCCCTTGTCAATCATGACAGACCCTTCACATGACCTTTGCGACGGTGCATTAACTTTCCGATGTCCTTTTCTCTCATATACAGAGACGTGCACCATGTTGGAAGAACCCTGCGAAGCTGTAGACCCGATCTCCTATGTAGCGCCCTGGAGGTATACACATCAACCGAACCAGCTGTTTTGGAGATGTCGTAGCACCAACACCGGCTCAGCGGAAGCAAAATGTTTATTCGCGGCTTATTTCTCAAATCAGCGTAGCTTTCGATCATCTCCAAATAGCACACCTTGCTCTGCGCGCCGTCTTTGTAAGTCCTTTTGAGCCCCTTGCACAGCTATGATGAGAGGGGGCACAGGCGGAAGCATTTACCAAGCGGTCATGCTACCCACGCGCTTGATCCCGAAATGACCTGTGGTGGTTGGTAAGGTGCACATGTCTTGGTTGTGTGTGCCCTTGAGGCCTTGAGGCTTGATGTGGAATCACTGTGATAGATGGTTTATTGGTAGGTACAAAGACGGCCCTGCAGGGCACAGCGACAAATAGCCCTTTCTCAGAATTGCGTGTAGGCAGGCAGGGCCCTGAGTAACAAAAGGTGTAGTATGCCTTATAGAAATATAAACATAAGCCATTCTGAGTAATGACATTTAGCTGTGTAGGTTGATGAGGTGCAACGAGATCTGATCCACTGAATGCGTGCGCAGTTATGACTTGGCCAAAAACTAACCGCATCTTTCTTCCTCTGATGAGGTTCGTGTTCTTAGAAACTGCGATCCCCACGCACAGTTGTGGAGGTAAGGGTACGAAGCACACCAGCCTTGATGTCCTAAAAGATCTAACAATAACGACGCGTTGGCCCACGACCCTATCGTATTCCTGGGCGCTGAGCGCTGAAGAGTCAGTCATTCCTCGTGCTTCAATTAGAGGCGTCAGGATGACGCACGTGCCGTGCTTATACTGGGCACTCCAATATTCAAAGTTGTGGAGTATTTCGCCATACAAAACTACCCTCGCGAACATCTCATTCTTTGTGGAGCTAAAATATGTATTTCAAACTGAGATATGACTGCAACACGAAGAAAGAGTAAGCCAATTCGTGATCGTTTGCAAGCGAACAACATCCGCAATTTAGTGTGATGGAGGACGCGTTCGGGATCCTAAGTTGTCGCTGTGGTACATGAAACTGATTTTGTCCATGGCAGCGGAAGGTTCGGTCAGGGGTCTCTGATGATAATGGGTCAGCAAAATGCGTCGTGGTCGCAAGAAGCAATCCCATTGATAGGATAAAACTACTCGCCGAAAGAGTTGGCGGGTAGTAGCGCCGCAGAGGACAAGGGCCTGAGAAAACAAAGCTCTTCTGGATTTGGGCGGAGTTTCCATCGCCCACAGAAACCCGGCATGCATGCAGCGGTATCAGGCTCATCCAGGGTTACGGGAGCATGATTTGGGGCGGCGTTGCCGTGTCGGGAACTTGGCATGACATCCTGTCATACATACAGAAAATCAACTTGGAAGGCGGCTAATTAGTTGAGGAAAAAACCTTTTGAAGGCACGTATGCTACTACCTGGTGTCGCCGAGATTGTCAACTATGTTTGAATATGGGCTTTGACGGCATGTTGTTGCGTGGGCTCCACGCGACAAGTGAATAGAGAAGCAGCTGCATACCATAAACTGTACCAACTATATAACAGCGATAATCACCGTTTGTCTCGAAATCGTCTTCGAAATGTGGTAAGGTTCAAATGGATATATATGTTCAGCTAAGAGGCTTACCTGACTTCTGGCTCTGGGGTTGCGCAATTCCTTGGGGCGCATTTTACCGACGCTTGCGCGTTTACCCAAGAGCAAATCAGACGTAAGAGAAGAACGCAAGGTTGCATCCTTCAACGCCACCGTTTGTGCAGGGACGTGTGTGCAAGTGAATATTGTCTAATGTAGGAGACAGTCAGGCTATAAGCAAGAGTTTCATGACACAAAAAAGGACGAGTTCGATCCGCCGAGTTGGTGTTGAACCATGGTTCGACTTTCGTCTTCAAGTCAACATTGGCGCACTTTGATGGTCAAGAACCAAGATTAATGGCGAGGGTGATCGTGCGAAAATGTTGCCGAAAAGGTACCTGACCTCATCACCTGAACTTCAACGATGGACGACCCCGAAAAAAGTTCCTCCTCCCAACCTCCTCCTCCACCTACGCCCTCACCCCCCGTGAGCGCGTTTGAACGATGGAGAAGAAAGGCAGCACTTGTTACAGGCCTTGGTGTGACGGAGGAAGAGCGACTGGCGGACTTGGCGCAACATCACACGCGGCATTGTGAAAGGACAAAGGAATACCTAATGAACTACAGTGAGTGCCTAAGTTCAAAACAACACCTGCAAGATGAGGCTAACTTTGTCATTTTCTGTGCCTAGGCCCGTCTGTAGTGTTCATGCTCAAACACTTGAAGCTTTCAGGCTGTGAAGTTCCACCAGAAAACATCGTCTGTGCGCCGTGTGACTTGTCTCGTGCAGGTGGGTTCACGCCCAAGCACGGTGCCGTGGTCCTCTGCGCTGGGCATTTCTTTAACCAAAAGCACATGGAATCCACGCTTGTTCACGAACTCGTCCATATGTACGATCACTGCAAGTTTAAGGTTGACTGGAGCAACCTACGCCATCATGCATGCAGTGAGGTGCGTGCCTCGGATGGACAATTTTCCTCGCTACTGTCTGTCACCGTGCTGACATTCCCATCGCTATTAAAAAGATTCGCGCAAATAGCCTAAGTGGAGATTGCCGGTACACAAGGGAACTACGCCGCGGCTTCGCTTCCTTTTCGAAGCAGCATCAGGTGAGTAACATGCCAGTTTTCATTCATAAGACAGACTCCTTAGCAGCGCTTCGCTCCTATATTTCTTCAGGCATGCGTACGCCGTAGAGCGGCAATTTCAGTGGCCGAGAACCCAGCGTGCCCAGACATGGCCGCTGCGGAGAGAGCGGTTAACGAAGTTTGGGATAGCTGCTTCAGTGACACACGTCCATTTGATGAGGTATGGAGAAATGCTCCCACACCCTTCAACTTGTCTAATCCAGGCTTCACAGATTTATTGAGCAATGTAGACGTTGCAGGACATGGGATACACCCTTAGATGACCAGCTTCTACGTCTCTTCTACAGACACATTTTTATACATCCTCTAAGTAGAATCTAATGCGCATTCTTGTTCAATAACTTGTGCCCGAGTAAGCGATAACGAGACAGTCTTAAAAGTTGTTCCGAGTAAGGTGTTTATATGTGTTTGGGGTTATAAAAAGTTCTGTTGCCATCTTACACTCGTTCTTGTTCCTATCGACTCTCACCCGTCGTTAACTTCTCCTAATACCCCCCCTTCACTCTTGGAAAGTACTACGCCCACGACTACACAATGTTCAACAAACTCAGGTTGGTTATTGCTTTCCCTGCAAAGCACTTTGAAATATGCTGAGTATCCCACGTTTCTAGCCTCCTCGCTCTCGCCACTCCTTTGGTCCACGCCCTCACCCTCAACATTCCCGAGAACCCTACCTCTGGTGGACCTGTCACCATCTCTTGGGCCACCCAGTCTGGCGACCCGTGCGTTTCAGAGGTTTTACTCTTGGCCCGATTTTCACATGAAAAACAGGCCCACTTTCTCTATCGAGCTCACAAATGAAGCCTTCCACAGGGCATTCGCCATTGCCAACAACGTGCAACCCGAGCAGGGATCCATAGATCTCATCCTGCCCGTCGTCCCTGTTGGGCAAGTAATCCCGCTGAATGTGTCACTTGCCAACATCTAACGACATGAACCCATTTATTCAGTCCTGGGTATACCTTGCAGGCCGTCGACATTGGAAACATCAACAACGTCTACGCCCAAACGGGTGAATTTGCCGTTGGTCCGAATGCGGCCACCACCGTCACCTCTGTTTCCCAAACCAGCACGACAGCAACATCGGCCAACGGGTCCTCCACTCGCTCCGCTTCTGCGGCCTCTACCCCGGTTACGTAAGTTACCTTTCAAGATCCAATTCAACTACTCTTAATCCCCTACGCCCTTTTTTTAGCACTCGCTTGACCACGTCATCTGCCTTTGGTACCACTGTGACATCCCCGGCGACCTCGAACACCGCCTCTTCCACTGCTCAACAAGCCGCTGCTACCTCGACCTTCGGCAATGGCACACCGGCCAAGTTCAACGTCAACATGAACACCATCGCTGCGGCCCTCCTTTCGGCCATTGCCGGAGCTGCGATCGTGCTCTAAAATGGTATTTCTCTAGTTATATCGGCAGTCTCTAAAGGACCGCCAGGACCTGTGATTTGCTTTCGAACATATCTTTCACTGTCTGGATCGGATACTTTGAACTCTTTTCCATCTCCCTTGTTATCTCTTTCGCATGCATCTATTACGAACTCCCAAGTCATATAACTGGGTTCAGATACCAATACCATCACGTTCTGTTGGGTTGATAGATCGATTTTGTATTAGTGCAGTGGTATTTCCCGTTAACTTGTCCGGTCTTTACGTGTATTTCATCTCTGACTGTTGTATCATACGCGCACCGTGGTATGAGTTTCGTGATAGCAACAAGCAAGAACCCAGCAGACAAGAACACTAGCCGATTCTATGGACACAGCAGCTTGCCCTCGGACGCGGACGGGCCCAGGAAATAGAGGTGCGTCCGTCTCTTCCGCATGGAACCAATGAAGCTAAGAAGACCAGACAGTTCCACTTGGAATACGGATAGAGAAGAGAACATCGAACAACTTGGAAGAGTGGACCATCATATAAGTGAACATACTAATCTGTCAATCGTCAAGCTGTTGGGCTTGTGGTGTATTTGTTGGTCGTTTAGTTTCAAGAGAACTTATCATATCAAGGAGTAATAGGAAGAGACTGTAGGTTATTCATCTTGATCCGTGAGTGGCGAGGAAATCAAACCTAGATGTCGAAGGTTAATTGTGCAGTTTCAGGCCCAGGTTGGGCGCCGCTCTAACAATCATTGATGGTTAATGCTTTTAGCAACGCGACACCCTGCATCTCTTCTCAATTCGCCACCTCTTAATCGATCCGAGGCAGAGCTATAGGCCGGGCTCCACGGGGATGCACACATTGAAGTTGAGAATCTGGGCATTCACGGCATCGTGACTAACGCGCACTTGAACGGATTGTTGACATGTCTATTCACATCACCGAGACTTATGCCCGCCGTCCACCTGTACCCACTCAAGCCTGAGTTATCGATGGGACGTATGGATGAAGATGGGCTTTATCAGATATGTGGCTATCTGGCCACCACGATGGTAAATGTAGAACAAACGTTGATGTTACGGCGTTTCATATCCAGTGTGGAGGCAACACTGCGAGAGAAATTGCGCGCCTCCACTTGAGCTCACGTCACGTTCGGTTTCCGGTCCTCATCCCCGGACTATACGTCACTGAGAAGCTTCATTGTCTGTGAATTTCATAAATCACCCCGTCTGGAAATCCGTCGGTAGAGAAATCAAAACCCCCTGGCGGAGATATTCTCATGTTATCGATAGGCGAGCAAAGTGAGCTGGCTCAAGGGTTGGCTCAAGGCAAGAAATCCCATCGATAAGGAATGGAAGAAATCACGGAATTAAATCAACGTCCTAGCGATAATCAGTGCTGCATGGGTCAAGTGTCACAATGCACTGTGTGATGGATCATACATACCTGTAGATAACTGGAGAACATAGGTGCTGCCTTCGGTCACGGGAGAAGCCTGCTGCAAGGTCGCACAACTGGGTCTCAGCTCTGTACAACCTGCAGCCATCCTTCATCCCCGCGGGTACAATAGTTCGTCCAGAGTTAAAGATCTGCTCAATCTTCCATCGGGTTCGGCCCGACGACAAGGCCTTTACTTATGAACGTGAGGGTACAAAACTCCAGGGAATAACACTCATCCTTGCTCTAGCGTTATTCGGCAGAAATCCTGTTGTAAGGTACAGGCTTGTACGCGTAAATGTAAACCCAATGGAAAAATATCCAGAGCTTGCAATGAGTGTTCCAGAAGGTTTACGACTCAGGAAAGGCAAAAAGGCGCGTGGGTCGCGCGTGCTGCAGCTTCAGGCGCCACTTTTGATTATATGTCGGGAACGTCAAGACTGAATTGACGAGGAAAGTCTGGGGCATCGACGCCAACTTCCCCGCAAAAGAACCTGTCGCGGCTACTAAGTAGAAGAAAGAGCCCGATGAATTTCCCAACGGGGAATGGGGTCAAAAAAAAGGATGCCGAATGGGATTTACGTAGATTCAAGCTTATCGACCTCGATGTGCCTGCTAAGTAAGTGCAGCAAAACACTGTTACTTGATCGATACGATAAAATGACCGGTTTCCGGTCGACATTTCAAGCCGAAGGTGGGCGTGGACAACTGGACACGGCTGAATTTTGTGATGAGAAATTTGAGCAAATTGTTGAGATTGTGTTTATGACGTCTTACCAACACCTAAGTAATAGGCTTGGAACCTCGATAGATTTATAGGCGGTCCGCAGTGACCGAAAGAAGCCTCGGAGGTCCAGTTCGTTCGAATAAGTAATTCGAACCTCGATCGAAGATACTTGGAGAAAAGCACCAACGCTGAGTTGGCCAATGATGATTGACGGATTTTGCCTGACGCAAACGTTGGTATCGGACTACATAGGGGCGCAAGTGAACTTGTGAGATCCGGACGTGTCAAAAGTCCCTGACGGCGATGCCACCCATAACATTCCGTTTATCGGACACAACTGCGTTAATGAAGTATCCGACCTTATCTTTTTGACAGAAGAACTTCCTACCTACTCTAGAGTCGCGATAAAGGATATCTCTGCAGCGGCCACTGTTGTGGATCAAAAAGAATGTGAAGACGGTTCTGTTAGTGAGGTGGAGAAAATAGACCTTGAGCCGGCGCCTCAGAATGGGCAACAAGCGCCTCAAAAGGCAAGAATTCGCGACTCGGAATACCAGCTGACTTCGTCTTCCTTGCCAACCACCAATAGAAATCCATTGCGAACCGTAGTACAGGATTCGGCACATATGACTGTGGAGCGTATATTGAGACAGGAAGAATGTTGAAGTGCGAGAGCACATTCTAAGATTCATAAGGAGCTCTTTGTTTGTTGCCGATACAGTACATCGATCAAGCTTGAAGCTCCAGGTACACAAGAAGATCCAGATTCCCAAAGGCGCGTTGTGGCTACCACAAGCCTCACATTTGGGTAAGTAGGCCATTCCTAGAAGCGAAGGATCGCATTAATGAAAAGAGTAGTATTGGAGACATACCGAGTCGGAATTTCTTGCTATGATGTAATTAGGCAACTTCATATATAAGATTGTTCAACCGACATTGACTCGGGTGATAGAAACACATTGGTGTAGTGGGCTCGTTCTGGCACCATGAAAAATCAGAAAGTTCAAGCAGTGGTTTGAGGCAGGATGGTCGATCTCCAAACGGCGAATGCCGAATGCCGACACGTGAACTGACCCCATGCTCAGCAATTGGCTTAGTAAACTCGATGTTTCCTCGTCTTTATAATTGCCTTTCCTTTCGACGCCTACCTCCTCGTAACACCCTTGCAGCAGCTTCCCTTTTCTCGCTTTTTCATTCACGGAATTCACTAGAAATGTCGGTCAAAGAAATTGTTGAGGTTTGTACACTGACTGTATGGCTTTGAGGAGCTTGCCTGAATCTGACTGGCCACTCACTGGACAGACTGCGATCAACGATAACAAAGTTACCATTTTCTCAAAGAGCTATTGCCCATACTGCAAGAAGGCCAAGGCTTTGTTTGCAAAAGAGTTCCCTGACGTTGAGACGAATGTCCTCGAGTACGTCGGCAAATTCTTCCCGAACAGTTTGATATTGATTGAGATATTTGTAGGCTCAACGAGAGGGACGATGGGCGTCAGATTCAGGACTACCTATTGACTTTGACTGGCCAGAGTACCGTACCCAACATCTTCGTTAGTATGTGACATTTCCGACCTGTTCATCTACATCAGTTTTCTGATGCCTTGGTTTTAGACAGGCAACACGTTGGAGGTGAGAATACTGATCTCATCCCCTGTGCATTTTGGCCTGCTCACGACCATCTTCTAGGCAGTGACGCTGTGCAGAAGTCGTTCGACGACGGTAAACTCGTCAGCCTCGTCAGGGCTCAAGTTTTCAGATCGTGAATATACCATGCATACACCTGGATGGACTGTTTTTTCAGATAGAGGGATCGAACTAACTTAAGAGAGATTGATTGGATGCAGTGTACTCGGTGGCAGGCGCGACAGTGCCTATTGTATCCTATGAGTTGGGCACGCTTAAATTTTACATATAATTTTGCAGACACGGGCTACGTTTTTAAATCAAATTTTGTTGTTGACCCACTTTCGACTTATCTTTTGTGGAATGAAAATAAGATTAGATCACGTGTTGGAATGGCAGTCTTAAAATCTCCTACGGCTACGGTACAGCTCCAGAAATCCTATCCATACGCGAAAATCGCGCGTACAACAGCGTACAACTTTCATGGCTTCCTTCTAAATACTGTCAGTTTCCCTGTATCAAAGAAAAGGCGGCACGTGGTATTATCTCTCTCTCACTGTCTAGTAATTTCAGCGCTTAACTTCCGTGGTAGTGTCTTGCCTCCTTCGGTTTATCCTCGTTGCGGTCTCTTGAATTGGAATGTGTACGCTGTTAGACTGTTCCGAGGCGTATACAGAACTTCTATCAGTGCCTTTGGATTGTTTCTTCATCCAGCACACCACGGTGTACATCACGTATAGTTCCGAGTCTATCTATCTTATTTCCCAATTTCTGCCGATGGCTTCTCATCCTTTGCTGTCAATGATGCTTCTACTCTCCTATTCTTGCAATGAAATCTCAACAGAGTTGAGCCTGCACACGAACTACGGACTGAGCTGGTTTGCGGGGTTCTGGATATTGCATCCCACGTTCAATATTAACCTTCTCAAATGCTCCGCCGACGCTCCACTCTCACAAAAATTCTGGTCTCCTTTCTTAATCGTTCCTGGTTCTTTGGGATTCTGATACTGAGTAGTCTTCTTACAGGAAGTCTCCTGGGCGAGGGCGGGCCTAGAGATGACTGCCGACTGATGACTGCCGACTGATGTGTGCTAGCTTGTATGCTCTGTGTTTACAAAGGCACGCACGACGAGCTTATTTCCCCACCCCTTCGCACAGTTGCTCCTCAGAAGAGCACACTCTCTAGTGCAGGCTTCCTTCACTCCATATGTTCAGTGAATGCCAAGATTTCAGACGAGCATGGTGGACGCCAAGTGTAAATGCTTGCGGGTCTCTCCTCAGAACCGATGTCCAGGTCATATATGTACTATTAACGTTAGATTTGCGCCTAAGCTTTCATCAGAATCTATTTTCTTATTCCCCCTCCTTCCTACCCGACAAAACCAGAAGCCCACTGGCATCAACTATCTGTGTTCTTTGAAACAGACAATCTAACACTTCACCTCTGCCAAATGACGCGGTACGCCTTGATGTGTCCTCGGTTATACCGGTTCTTGATTGCTAGCTTCTGATGAGAATATTGACTGGTGTCTAGTTCCTCGAAGTGGACGGCTTCGTTGACTTCGATCTCCTAACCGAGCGATCTGCTTCACATTGCATGTCTGTGAGGTCTCACCCTTTCAGTCATGTTGTCAGGCTTCGCTGTCACACCTTCCCCCAACAAAATCTGCCCATCTACCCCACATTTTGATCATCCCGCTGCCAAGGATTAAGGACTTTCGTCGTGGGCGCGCTAGAAGAAAGGTGTTATAATTAGCTACAGATCCTAAACAAGAATCAGCTCGAATACGGTGCATTGACTCTCTCGCCGCATAAATCAATCTTACAAGATATATATACAAGATGCCTTGATTCCGGTTTTGCTGACGTTCTCCAACTATTATTTGTGTGAAGTTGGTTTGAGGTCACACGAGATATATTTGGTTCTCATAAGTTATTCTACGCCACGACCCCACACGTTCAATCCACTACATAATCAAACCGGATGATTCTGCGATGAATTACTCACCATCATGACTTCTCAAACGCCCGTCGGTTTGCACTGCATGTGAACGCCTCTTACTCAATGGTCACCAGGAAGGGCCTCCCTGGCTATATATCTTGAGTGGCTGCACCACATAAGGCGACCGTTGCCTGGGAGTAGCCTTCTAAGTCAATATATTTTAGTGCACCATACTATCGTTCAAAAATGCCTTTACGGGTTTCCTATCAAGTGTCAGAGTGAGCTTCTATGTCATACATCGGTACCTCGAGCCTCAAGGCAACCAGTTCATTTCACGATTGGTCATCGACTCATCAACATAAATCAACATCTACATATGGCTCGTACATGAAGCTTTACTCGTGAACGATATTGATTAATATACCAAATAAACCCTGACTATCACCCACATCCCCAGTCTCAAGACTGGAAAGAAAGCCGCCGAAACCGCACGATGCCTTAATGGAGGATGAACTAAGAGCACTGCAGTGATCATTATTACTTCGCGGGAACATGTGTCATCGTCGTCATGTCAAGGCTGGATAGATCTAACACATGTTCGGGCCACTCTTCCTGCAATGGCCCAGGCACTCCCAGACTTGACGAGAGGAGGCCGCCCATGAGTACTCTGCAGCAATGAACATCAATGCTTAGCTAAAAGTCAACTTGGCGATGGAAAGTAATGTACCGGAGATTGGGGGAGCATTACCAAGTACATTCTCGATCCGCTCCAATATTTCATGCGTCAGTTTCGGGATTACACTCAAAGCTTTCAGATTTTCCTGAATTTGCTGCGGGGAAGATACTCCGAGAATAACGGTGGACGTGTTAGGATTCTTCGCGACCCAAGCCAGCGACAGCGCTGTGATCGTAGTTTGCAACTCTGAGCAGGAGAGAAATACATCAGATGTATCAGAGGATAGCGTCAGTGGGCACAGACCTTCGGTGATCTTAGTTAGTTTACGAATTTTCTCTTGGCGTTGATGACGTGTTTGAATTGTGGCGTGAGTGTCGAAACGGCTATTGAAAGGGATACCCTCGTTGTCCTAAAGAGCATGTTGGCCCCAGTTTATTGCAGCAAAACAACCAACCTTTCCACCGAGAAGGCCACCCGCAAAGGCAGAGAAATCAGTGGTCCCGAGCCCATACTTCTGGTAGAGAGAAGGCTGGACATGGAAAGTGCGAAAAACATACGCATATTCTATTTCTGGGCGTTCGCGATGAAACATACTGTGAATTAGAATCAGCAACCAGCTCATCAAAGAAGTATTTGTTATACTTGTGGCGACACTGCTCAGCAATCATCCCAATAAGGTTTAGACGAGTTGCTACATCTGTAAATGATAGGTTATCTGACTATAACAATAGCATCAGTGGCGCAAGGGCTGACGATGCGCATCTTCGATCTCCCGTGTGCTCCACTCGAAGGTAGCCCAGTAAAACGCCTTATCGAAATGAATAAAATGAACTCGCAGATCAGTGACAATCGATAAGACGCGACTTATCCATCCTTTGTCAATGTCGTAGTTGAATGCCTTTGCGATTTCTTCCATGGGGACTGAGATTATTATTAATGACACATGGTAGATGATGGGTGGCGTGAACCGAACCCGTGGCATCAGGCCGATGTGCGAAAATAACGTCCACATAATGCAGCTGGAGACCGAGCAAGGCCGCCCTGAGTACCCTCGATGATACTTCAAGACCATTGAGCATCGACAAGCAACGCGGAAATGGAATAACGATGTCTACTTACTGCTTGCGTGATAAGCCGGTATCGTTCGGCACAATGCTCCTCCGCAAGCTTCAGAACAACTTCGTAGTAATGACAAGATCCGTTCTCCTCAAGCCAAGCTCTTGATAGCGCGACCCCTATAGGTATTGCGTATCGC
Organism: Tephrocybe sp. NHM501043; assembly: GCA_018855915.1. Lineage (NCBI taxonomy): Eukaryota > Fungi > Basidiomycota > Agaricomycetes > Agaricales > Lyophyllaceae > Tephrocybe > Tephrocybe sp. NHM501043. The sequence goes on from JABCKO010007932.1 coordinate 25,637, forward strand.
ACCATCATCAAGCATGCACCACTGGCGAAGAATTGCAAACTCCACTTACATTTCCGTTTCGGACCTGCCCGAGGAGTACTCCTCAGCCGTATCGAACATGTTGATCCCATTATCAAATGCAGGCTTAATGATTTCTTATCGCGCAATCGATGGCGTTAGATTCTTCGCGGGCGGATGCATGGGCGCAATCAAAGGATATGAACAAACCTTGACTGGGTCACCCGTCACTGTTCCTCCCAAAGTAAGCCTTGATTGCGAGCACGGATCAGCTCCGATGGTAAGTCCTAACTTTGAATGATAGGCAGCCTCTACATACATCCTTCAAGGGAGAAGAGAGGAACGCGTAAACCGCTCGAACCGAGCCGGCGGAATGGCATATCTTTCGGGTCGAACTCGAACTGTACCCCTGGCATCGTGATTACCTCGATCTAACCGATAAACGTCAGGAGTTGGCTAATACTAGGCGGTATGGGGAATGCGATTCCGACAACTTGGTGACTGTGCTCCGGAGAGATGGTGGCGGTGGGACAAGAAGTTACGTTCACAGTCCTAGTCGAGAGTATGTAAGCCCGAATATTTGCCGAATATGAGCATCGTATTAACATTGCGTCGTTAGTTGTCAGAGAAAATAAGTCTGGAGTTGTCGAGCAAGTGTTGATGCTAACATAGAAGCTTAGATGCTCATGCGTCACGAGCCAATTGACCTTGACTCCAGCTCTGGCATGACTTGACGCCTGTAAACGCATTTGACCATTGTTGTTCTCGCGTTCCTGAGACTAGGCGGTCATCGGCGTAAAATGAACGTACAGTCCCCGTTATGCTTGTGAGTCCGCCATGAATTACAAATGCGAAAGAATGACGGCTCACTATCGAAGTTGTATGTGTGCAAAGCCATTTGAAATTAAGACGTTTTTTAGGATAAAATGGTGACAATGGAGGAACTTTTTCAAAAGGACGAGATGGAAGAATGATATAAGGTGCTAAAAGACACACCAATCAGAGTCATTCGTTGTCGCCCTCCAAGAACCCAAACTCACAAATGACATGATATTAAAGTATAAGAGCCGATCATTCAAGGATATAAGTGGTCACAAAAATGAATACGATGAGTGCTCTCGGATCTCAGTTGTACGATATGGAGCCGTCGATCAAGTACACAACACCATTCGACCCCTAACGGGGGTGGGTATAAGTGAGATACCTTGGTGCGGTAAACAACATGAATTGTCGCACCTCCTTCATTCCAATGATGCGGACGCCTTCTTCTAATGTGACTTGGCTCCACTGGAGGCCTTTACCATCCCTCTTGCTGATTGGCGTGAATGCGATCGATTTTCCTTCAAGAAGAGTGGGGTGTACTTGTGTATCGAGAGCGATAGGGTGTTCCTGCAACATGGAATGATGTTAGCATGAAACAACATGACATCCTTTTCTGACGCACAGGAACAATATGAGCAGAAACCCATGTCTCGACATTCTTCTTCGATCTGCTATCATACTCCTCCTGGCTTATCGTAATTTCATCGTCAGGCGATGTCGGTGGTCCTTGATGACTTCAATTCGACAATTGTCGGCGCGCCAGGTCTCAAGACTTCACTGGAACTTACGGTTTACGCGCCAGAGCCATAACTGCCTTGTTCGTCGGCACGAAAAGGGTCAACTTGGATGAAGAGTCGGCAAATTTCGCACTGAGTTCAAGTTCGCGGGCATAGGAGTAAAATATCGACGCAGAGGGCTCTATGGTCAGAAGATCTGCTAGAGAGGGCTGAGAATGTATCAAGGGGGCCTCTTCGACGGCTGATTGTTGGTCGAACATTGGGATTTGCTCTTCCTGCGATGCAAATGAAAGTAATGGGAAGGCGAGAACGCCGAGGAAATGAAGGCGCATGGTGGAGAAGAGGTCAAGGCTCTTGACTGATGGAATCCAAACAGAAGGTGCTTTACACAGCCACATAGCTACATCATCTTTTTTATCTTCAAGTCATTGTTTTGGTGGAAACGCCCACAGTTGCTGCC
>JABCKO010007932.1:27798-112817 GCA_018855915.1 Tephrocybe sp. NHM501043
AACTTGACCATGTTGATTCCCTCAGGTTTGTCACTCCTTTATCATTGTGAGGTGAATTGACACAATATAACTAAACTCGTGCATTGCATCGCTCGCTCGATTCGACTTATTCCAGAACACAAGATATGTTTTGTTAGTGACGGAAGTCTGGGTTATCGGCATCTATTGAAGGATATATGTTGGTACCCAGCCTGATGATGTTTCATGATGAAACACCTACCAATCTCCTTTTACAGTGGAAAGAAGCGCTATCGATGTTGAATCATGGTACCGGTAGGAAATATTGATTGTATCTTGCCAGGACCAAAAGCATCACATTTAGCCCATGTAGAGTGTAACTTCTCTGAGGACAGGAGCCTCCCTTGAGCGCAAGAATTTGGTGGCTGCTCTGTATGGGCAGGCCCTCTCCGTTTTCAACCTTTCGATGGCCGCGGCATCGCTTTGTTCGTGAGTTGCTTGGACTAAAATGTATTTATTCTGCATTGGAGACTACGAAGCAATGGCAAGCTGTCGGGCTTGCAACAGACCTTTGCCGGTGGCTCCACAGTGGGTCAGACTACAGCCTTTCTGTGGTGTACATGATATGTTTTCAGGATCACAGATCTCGCAGGGCGAAGCCGACCATTATTGACATCCAGATCAGGACAGTGGCCACACGATTACCAAATGCGTCTAACACACATTGTCATTCCATTGTAGCAATTTCAACAAACTGTGTCAGCGATATGTATTAATGCAAATAACGCGCAAACAACGGCCACAACTATTTCAACGAAATTATGGCGTTTGATACCCTTACATTCACGACTACCGTCATCCAACATCTATCTCCTGCCCAACCATTAAACCTCCTCATCTTATTTGACTGTTATCAACAACAAACTAGATGTCCGAAAATTGCCCAGTCGATGGCGGTCCACGCCCTGTCATTAACAGATCTTTGTCATACGTTTCCCAGTCTGGTTTCAACTGGCACTCTTCAGCAGATTCATTCTCCTCGGCTGCGAGTGATGTCATTAGTAGCGCTCGAGTTAGTGAGGTGAGGATCTTTTCACTGCGCCAGAAAAAGTTTGCTCACTTCCTTTACAGCTCCGGCGCACCCCTTCGGTAAGCTCCGTCAGCGCCAGGCCCATCGCCCGTATGCCGAGAGAGAGATCGATGCCACACCTTTCCCAGTCTGATCTCAATCGGGGCTCTCCCGCAGCTTCCCCTGCTCCGAGCAGTGTTACTGCTACTGATAATGAGGTAACAATATTTCTAATGCCGATGTTAATGTCTGCTCATTTATTTGATAACGTATACAGATACGGCGCACACCTTCCTTGAGTTCCTTTGGAGGCGATGTCAACGTCAGGCCCTGTGCCAGTATCCAAAGCGAGAGATCCATCTCGCAATTCTCCCAGTCTGGTCCCAACTGGCACACATTCTCCCCCGCAATGGGCGATGCCGCTGCTAATACTGTGAGGATTATTCTATTGTTCATGTCCATGTCGGCTCACTTCTTTCATCCTTCATACAGATCTGGCGAACTCCTTCCTCAGGCTCCTTTTCAAGCGACGTCGGCGACAGGACCCGTACCAGTATCCAGAGTGAGAGATCCATGTCACGCCTCTCTCAGTCTGACCACAACTGGGGCTCTCCGGCCCCCTCGTTCTCCTCGAGCGACAGCGGCCGTACTATTAATGGCAACGGAGTAAGGGTCATTTCACCAGCCGTGAATACATGTATTCTGACCTCAAATTATCGCACTCTCCAGATTCGACGCACCCCTTCAACTATGTCATACCTTTCCCAGTCCGACTTCAACTGTGGATCTCCGGCATCCTTTCCCCCCTCAGCTATATATGATTTCGGCGTTAATAGGGTAAGGATTTTTAACTTTCCATGTTTATTTTTTCTCTTCGTTGAGTCGTCGTATCCGACAGATCCGACGTACCTCTTCCTCGATCTCCTTCAAAGACGAGGTCAATGTCGAGCCCAGTGTCAGTATCAAGAGCGAAGGCTACACAGGCTTCGTAGCAGACTGGTTCACTACTCTTGATTGGGACCCTCGCATTCGAGCTTATGGCAGTGAACTCGATAACAGATTTACCAACCAACCCGCCACCCCATCAGGCTACCTTCCTCAACAGAACACATCTCTCTCGCGTCAGCCATCTCTCTCGGCCTTCTTCAACCCCCACGAACCTCAGTTCGAAAATTCCGCCCCTCAGCAATCTGATCTTGTGCAGGGACTCATTGGCGATGTTGACATGGATTACGCGGGTGTTGAGTATGACGCTACCCCTGCCGTTGCATACAGTGATAATTTTCAGGACGTGCCGCGTGCCACTGAGACCTCCGCATTCGGCACCAGACAATCGTCCTACCAGAGTGTTGCCAACGTGCATCATTGATTTTGTCCTACCCATTATATCCTTGCTTCCCTCTGCCAGCCATATCACCTTCATAACCTGACATCACTTGGATACATTTCTCCTTCTACGATACTACACCTCATATGGCTCAAGGCCGGCCTACGATTATGCACGTCATCTCTAGAGCTCCTTCACTTGCAATACTTATCCATGCTCTTGGCTATCAACACTGTCATCTCATCCAGTTACTCATTTCCTCCGCATATACCACTGTCCGCTTTCCCTACGCTTTGTATGTATTCTGCACCAGTACTTAATCCATAACTCATCTCATGATACCATCAATGTCTCCCTTACCTTGTTCAATCCCCACTGTATCCAATAGTACGTAATTCTATTGTCGTATAACCCTCGATTTAGTACGACGAATACGATATGCCACGTAAATAAACCCCGACATTGTATATGTGGCGTGCCTTGAAGAAGATAAAATTCCAAGTCTGAATTGTACTCTCAACGCCTGTTAGTGTGTGACAGTCCCTCTTCAGGGCTTTCAGAGGTTGTTCGCCCGTAACGTCAATATTAATGGCGTGTTCGGCCCACAGACCCCATTGATGATGGGATAACTATTTCACGTTGCCCATGCCCTGCCTATAAAACGTGGGTTTCTCGATATCCAGTGAGAAAATAAGAAGTTCGGATACGGGGAATCGAACCCCGAGCTGCCGCGCACTGCAATCAATGAGAGGCGGCAATGTTAGCCGTTACACCATATCCGAAGTTATTGATATGTCTCCTACAATTTACATAGGCTTCCCAGCAGCGTCAAATTATTCTCCATTTGGTTGTTCCCCTCCTGTCATGGTCGATGCTGAGTAAAATCATTCTAGAGCAGAGTTGACCAGGCCGAAGTCAAATATTTTTCTGGAGCAGAGTTGAACAGGCCGAAGGCAAATATGTCATTGCTGGATTCACACGTATTGACTCAAATAAAAGGGCAATGAAGATTTTGGACTCATCAAGTGCGACGATCTACGCGTCGAGGAAAGCTATATCATTGTCAAAGTGGGATAACGATGTTCTGGCATACAACAGTTTGCGCCCCTGTTGAACCTTGAGGTACATAGACCCTTGTCTAAAATTATATCAAATAATGAATCAGCCAATCGACACGACATTCGTCATCATCACACCTGACCACGCGCTATAAGTACCCGACTCTTTTCCCTAAAATCCTCACACTCCCCATAACACATCGACACCACAAATGACCTCTCAGCCCACTGTTCTCCATGAGTTCGACCCCAAAAACATGCCTTTCAGGCGGCTTGGACCAAGTGGCCTGCGCGTTCCAGTGTTCTCGCTCGGAGGGTGTACGTACAGCAGTGATCCTTGATTGCGAGATCTACAGAAGAATCGAACTTGACTCCTTTTGATGCTACAGGGTTGACTCTTGGCGGATCTGTAGTCGGCGACCCTGTCCAGGTGTGCTTAACATTTTGCGATTATCAGAAGATCGCGTAGAAATTCGGCCTGTCCTGACGCGTTGTGTGCACTAGGACATCATCAAGACCGCGTTCGATGCTGGAATCAATATGTTTGATACAGCAGAGGCTTATGCGGGCGGAAAATCTGAGCTTGAGATGTACGTGGATCGTATTTTTTGGCAACGTGTTCGGACGAATTGATCAGATTGTAGGGGACGGGTGATCAAGAAGCTTGGTCTGCGCCGCACAGATCTCGTCATCACTACCAAGCTCTTTTGGGGACCTCGTAAAGGTCCTAATGATGGTGGCCTGTCGCGCAAACAGTGTGTAGCACCCAATCTGATAAATCTCATCTTACTCAATTTCTTGAATTATAGCATCATTGAAGGTACAAAGGAAAGTCTCGAGCGTCTCGGTCTTGAATATGTCGATGTTCTTTTCGCGCATCGACCTGATAGTACCGTCCCAATGGAGGAGATCGTACGGGCCTTCAATTACGTTATTGACAAAGGCTGGGTGAGTGCATCCTCTTCATTACCGAATTTACACGTTCTCATCCGTACTTTGACATATGTCTAGGCATTCTATTGGGCGACGTCTGAGTGGAGTGCTCGGGAAATCGAGGAAGCCTACCGTGAGTTCCAAATAGTCTCCGTACCTTCTCCTGACCGTGAAACTTGACACTCATACAGATATTGCTGACAAACTGAACCTTGTGGGCCCTATCGCCGAGCAATGCCAACACCAGTTCGTTTCCGAAATTCTTGCGCGTCTTTTTCTGCAACTAAGGCCCTTCTTAGCATGTTCCACCGTGAGCGTCCTGAAAAGGAATATGAGTCAGTTAAGCTTTTATCAGATCCCGCGAAACTCAATACTCACATGATTTTTTCCCCAGTCCGCTTTATAGGAAATATGGCTTGGGAACTACGACATGGTCCTCGCTCGCCAGCGGTTTGCTTACCGGAAAGGTACGTTTTTCTGCCTCAGAATATTCTCCATTTTGACTTTAACATTGCGCAGTACAACGACGGCATCCCTGAGGGCTCGCGCTTCGCTACCACTGCTATGTTCAAAAATACCGTCGAGTCCCTCCAACAGGAAGAAGGCAAGGAGAAGATCCGCAAGGTTAAGGAGCTCACCAAGCTCGCTGCTGATGGTAGAATAATCTAGTTCCCTTCGCCGATTTTTATTGATCTCACTGTTTCTTCTTCGCATCTAGAACTGCAAACTACCCCAGCTGCGCTGGCCCTCGCGTGGGTCGCAAAGAACCCTAACACTTCGACGGTCATCCTCGGCGCTTCCACGCCAGAGCAGCTTAAAGAGAATCTGAAGGCACTCGAAGTTCTCCCCCGACTCACCCCGGAAATTATGGAGAAGATTGAGGTGATCTTGAATAACAAGCCCTCCCCGCCTGTAAGACATTTTTTATTTTTGATGATGTCCTTTTCAGTTGACACTTGGTAGGTCAATCACGGACGTCCCCCACTTGATATTCACGGTCGTCTCTAAGTCGAGCCTGAAGGTACCGCTATACTTATGGACAATTCACATTGGATCCTGTAGCAGTAGATATGTATGTGTCGAGGTCCTAAACCAACACTGGGTATCAATAACTGGGTAAACGATGTCACAAATGTTCGTCCACATGAGATGTGTTACTACTGGCTCAAGTGAAGAACATTTCGCCATGCACATCTACTATGTCAGCAATCCTAGTTCGTGGTACTAAATGTATGCGCCGTGGTAGCAAAACCCACTTGCTGATTTTCGGTGTCATAAACGGTGTAATAGCGCTCGAGGAACGTGTATCCGTTGATGAAATCCAATCCAGAACCGCTGTTGGTACCAATGTCCGAGACAATCAAGTACAGGGCATCGGCTGTTCCCCCAATCGCAGAGTTGAGGACGCGAGGCCACAGTTGCGCATTGGGCGTCAACTCAAAGTTTTTCTAGGAACACGATTAGATCAGGCAAAGCTCCATTTTCAGAAGGCGATAAGTACTTACCCCGGCAATGGTGAAGAACAAACTCTTCAGGTTATCGAATTGCGCAGGCGTGATCGAGAGCAGCCCCGTGTTGCTGTCCAGTACCGCACCAGTAGCGCTCTGGTAGGCTTTGAAGGCGTCGGTAGCAATGAGAACCAATGTGCTGCCTATTCAGACGGATGAGCAATAATTCGTGATTTCCGATTGAGCGGAAGCAGAATGACCTGTATCGACGATTCCAGCAGATTCCTTGAGTATTTCTTCACTTCCATATGTTATGGTTTGATTAACTCCCCAATACGCGCTCGCAGGCTGGGTCGTTGTCAGAGGCCTATAAGGAGAGTATGTCAGCCTTTGGATCAAAGCAGCCCTCATTCAGCAACTTACGCGAATGTGATGTTGCCTGTGAATTTGGAATCATCGACCCCACCTTTCCAAGTCATTCAGCGTGAGTGGTTATACCGGGAGAAAATGTCGTATAGTCACCATAAGAAAGCGCCCCAATTTGTTCAGAGGTATTACTGTACGGTTCAAAGTAAACGCCGATCTGGTTTGACGCGATAATGCCTTGTTCGAACGCAGTGTCTGTAACGGTGGGAACGGTGTCATTTACTGAGGGATGAAGAGTTCCTTTGGTAAGACCGACTGGGCCGATGCTAACATCAATCAAAGCGTCAGGACGATTAGTGTTGAGGACGAATAAAATCTAACCCAAGGATCCCGTCATAGTTAACACCTGTTGCCTGAAAAAGAACCAAAACTGTTAAATTTCCGGTACTGAAAGAGCGAAGGTGGAGGAAGTTACATTGCTAGAGACACCAATTGATTGGTTGGCGAGGATGATCCCAGTAGTAATGTTGACGGTGTCGATATATTCGAGGCCTGATGTTGGAGAGAGATTGAGCCAAGGTGCAATGAAGCATTACACGCCAGAACTTAGGACTGACCCGAGAAGGAACCAGAGCCATATGTGACGGACTAACACACAAAGTACGACGAGGTATCAACACGCCCAATTCATTCATGTCGAAATTCTTGTTTGCTTACGACGCTATCTGCAGTCTTCACGCTCGAGCTGGTGACAACGTATTCCTTCTTGGCACCAATCCAGGTATTAGAGCTTTTGGAAAGGTTCAGTCAGCGCTAGTTACTAACAGGAAGGAAATCCTAACCTTCCCGTATCAATAAGCAGATCGTCTTTGGACATGGGTTTGTGAATCCATATCATGTAAAGAATAACGCAGCAAACGCACAAGTTGTCGGAGGAGTGCCGACTCCAATAGTTGTGGTATAGGCTACACCCGTGTTCAGGGCCTCTTGGGGTTCCTGCCTTGAACCAAGGTTAAGCAATGCCTCACCGCGTGCGCGAAGAGCTTTCGCGCGCGCAACATCGCGATGAACGAGATGGCGGAGGCTACTAAGGTCGAGACGTTTGGAGAGAGGCACCGAGGTTATAGTGGCGCTTGAAGCCTGAAGAGAGAACGAGAGCAAAAGGAACGAGACAAAGGAAGGTGAGAATAACATATTGGCAAGCCCGAAGAAGCTGAGGATGGGTATTCGTTCCAGCAGTGGTCTTTATACATTCTCACTGCCAGCACGCGGCTAATGGTGGAGCGAAAGACAAATTTATCAATGCCGTTAATAACGTGAACGCCACCTGTGACATAGGCCGCCCAGGCCCCTTGTTTGAAATTTGAATGAGAGCGTCAGTCATTACAATTGAGCCAAAATCGGAATTATTCGGGAGCACCTTGTTGTTGCGCGATTGACAGGTTATCTTGCCCAATCTATGTATCCATTGTATTATTGCAAGCCCTTGGAAGAAATTCAGAAGAGTGTTCGTTGGTTCAAAGTCCAAAGTCCAGGGACACAGTGGTAAAATGGCAGTTAATTGAAAGCCATGTGTGACTGTGGAGCTGTGGGCCCACTAGCACAAGTGATGTGGCTCACAGTGGTAATTATATAAGGAATAGCCTGTTGAGAATTGGAATATGCTGATTGCAAAGTCATAATCACGAGCCAGTTCATAGGAATATTTTTACAGTGACCCCGTTACAAGTTTGTATTTTGCAGAATTATGAGAGGGGAAAGTAAGTAACGAATGGTGTCCAACATCCATACAAATGCTTACTTTTTCGGTATTCAGGACTTCCATCCATGAGTTTTTTCATCATAATGCTGTCGGCTCACTCGTGCTCCACTGCAATATAAAACCGCACTTTCTATACAGACTTCTACCGTGAGAGGCTGCGGTTTGACGTCTGGTGCCTAGGATCGGCTGTGAAGCTTCATACAACCTTCCAGCATCACAAGCAAACGAGAGACATTATTTTCGTGGGGTATATGTAGGCAATCCATGCATACCCGCTTCATTAAAGCTCTTTATACTCATACAACAAGGTACTCCTCAGTCGAGACGACCGCATCCACTGAGAACGCCGGGTCCTCCCCTCCTCCGATCTTGCCAATAGAAGCCACCCCAACACCAGCAAGGCTGCCCTGCCCAATGAATGACACCTGGACAGGGAAGAATGCGCTCGCGTCGTCTCCGCCAACGGTGAAAATCATCGACCCCGAGCGCGTATCGTCCTCCGCGGAGACGCGCGCGACCGACCATGCGAGAGAGTGTGAGCCCGGGTCGAGGGACCATTCGCCTGTGTGCGACGATACGGTGGGGTATGAGCCAGCGCTGAGGGGACGAGTATGTTGAGCGAAGAGTAAGGAAATGTGATGACAGAAAGGAACTCACGGAAGGGGGATAGAGATGACGACGTCATAAAGCGTAACGTTCTCGTTCTCAAGTTCATACTCAATGCTGACCTCACAAGTGCCGTCATTCGAAGGTGAAGGCCAACAGTTAACTAGTACAGGCGCAAAAAGATCAGAAATAAACTTCAGGGATGGTTGAGTATGAACTGAGCTTACTGGACAAGGGAACATTGCTCTCGTCTGTGCCAGCGTATCTCCACTTAAGAACGGCCAAGCTCTGGCCCACCGGGAACGCCCGTGAGGGGTCCTTGAGCGCAACAACCCGCGCCTGACCCGGTGCGAACTTGGCGACATTTGGATGTTGCTTGAACTGGAGGCTGTTCCCACCAAAGTCCGTCGAAGGTGAAGATAGTGCGATCCGCAGATGAGCGAGGGCTGCATCGGAGATGTGCAGGTTCATATCGCCCTTGAGTTCCATAGACTCCACACCTCCATCCCGCAGAAGCGAAAGCGAGATCTGCTCCTTGATGGAGATGTGAACGCTGTAGCGCATGAGTATGGGAAAACTAACTAGGATAGTTGGAATCTACCTTTCAGTCACGATTTCAGGCAGGCTGCCGCGTCCACTGGGTTTTTGGACAGCAGAGGGTTGAGAAGCGGACGACGGTGTGGGTGGGGCTGAGACATCCGCAGATGCTATACTCGAGGCCAGAACGTCACCGCCGAGTGCATCAATCAACTCCGCCTGCTTGGTTTTCTTTCCACCCAGCTTCATGCCCGAGCCCTTGAATGCAGGAGCCCGAGTCGACGGCGTTGAAGCAACGCGGGTGACGGGGGCAGGAGCTTCTGGTGCATCGAAACGCGGCACAGGGGAATAGCCAGACGTTCCACCGCCAAGATAGCTGCTTCCACCACCTGAACCTGCGGCGCGTCGTTGTTGCTCTCTGCGCTGCATCTCGAGCTGCTTTGCGCGGCGCTTGAGCTCTTCCTTCGCCTCCGCCTCCTTGTTCTGCTCAAGCCATAAGCGCAGGGCTCGAAAATAGAGTTACTGAAACGCACCCTTGCGATGATCTCCTGGATCTTCTCTTCGTGACTCTCCATTTCGAGCACACTTCGCACCTGCATCAAGTTCACACTCTCCCTGTACCCCATGCTCACAATTTCGTCGAACGCTCCGAGCAGCTCAAACGCATTTTTCGAGATTTCGCGCTCGTCCGCACTCCTGCAGAGATCCGAAACAACACGAGCAAAAAGATGTAGTGTGTCGATGTCCTGCAGGATATTTGACGCCTTGTTCGTTATCAAGAGAATATAAAGATCTTCTAGCGGCTGATAGACGTATCGAACATCCGCAGTTTCAACCGACGTATGCTGGGTGTTGGCCGGGATGAGTTTTGGGAACGATGCAAGTAACGATTCGATTCTAGTCCGCGTCATATCTCGAAATTGACGAGATATTACGGCTGTAATGGGACTATTAGCGTTCCTTCACTTTATGAGAGCTTCAGAAGTCAAACTTCTCACCTTTTCCGCCTTTCGTGCATATTGAAGCTGCCAAAACGACCTGAAGAGATTATAGTGAGATAGCTGTTTTCTTACGACCGTTTGAAGGTGTACCATCGCGCAAAATTTCGTTCAGATTTAAGAATCCAAGTACTGTATGAGGCCAAAAGTCCCTTCTTCGGTGAATTCTGAGGCTTCTGGATGGAGGTCCTGGTGCTTGATATTACAAGTCTTCACAGTTGACGGTACGTGTCAAGAAGTGATTGAGGGCCGGTCGTCACCTGACCCATCGCGTAGCACACGAAGTTAATGTCCTCTTCCTTTGCTCTTTTGAGAAGCTCTGAGTCCTTAGTCGCTAAGAAAATGCCGATTAAACTGCTTCTGAACCATTTACAAACGCAGTTCGCCAATGGCCTCATGTTGTAATCTCATCTATTGCTGACAGTTACCAATTAAAGAGCATGAAACTGAAAACTTAGAAATGTGCATGTATATACATACTAAGTATGACGCCTAAAAGAGATCAGCAACGGATGACCAAGTATCCACCTCTTCGTCTTCGTCATGCTTCTGAAGCACTTGCATACTCAAGATATCTTCAGACGATAACTTTTTCCATTCAGGAGCCCCATGCCGCTCAAATATAAAGTGGTTGATCTGGCTATTGGTTAGTTCATTGAGTAGAGAGAGAAATTAGAATAGCTTACTGCCTCTCTCCAAGACAGAATGATCGAGCGTCCGTGTTTAGATGAGCAAGGCACGCAGGCGAAAGTAAATCCCTGACCATCCAGCTCAGCAGGAAGTGTACTGCGTGGATCTAGACCGAGGTGATCGAGCAAAGTCACAGCGGCCGCACATCCACGTTCGCTTAACTCGAGGGGTCCCGTCGGCCCAAATTCGACACAGCGAAGATGAGGTATTGTCGCTTGCCAGCCAATGACGGATCCCGATGAGCCATCCGACTCAAAGCACTGCCTGCAAAGGAAGACAAAGGAAGCAGCTTCGAGGTTATGGGGAGGATCAATATGCCGGTGACTTGCAGGCGGTTGTTCAACCGAGGGATAGAATGAACACAAATCGTCCAACGTCTTGGGAGGCCAGTGGTCAAAGAATTGGTCCACCGCTTTTGTGATCTCTGATTCCTTGAGGGCCTCCTCGGAAGATGATTGAATCAAAGCGTGGAAATGGTTATAAAGTTCAATGCCACTGGGTGTTGGAAAGATGTTTTGGATGTCAGCCGTAAGGGTAGCAAACCTCCTTTGATACACCTCTCGTACGATATATTTTCGCGTTTCGACAAGTAGGTTTCGTTCATATTGGAGCCTCAACGCCTGTTGCTCCTCAACGCCCTTGCAGAAATAGGGTTTGCAAACGTGCCATTCTGCATATGATCGTAAGACCCTCGTTGCGGGATCATGGTGGGATGTGGGCTCACTTCTGCGAAAGAATCGTAAAGGGTCCTTGAACGAGAACCCAAACTCTTTGAAGCGACGGGGAAGATGACGGTCAAAATCTCCCATGGTGATGAAAGTCTGAATGTCGCATTCTTGGTAGCCTAGCCGCTCCATTCGTCTCAAGAAACTATAATTGGGTTCAGGATTAGGAGAATGTCCGCCAGGAGAGTAAATTTAAACCACCTACATCGGTACCACTCTACTGTACCTGTCCTCGGATTCTTTGCTCACGCTGACATCGATTTTCTTGGCCCACAATTCAAAGGATTTGGTATCCTGTTGCAAAATTAAACATCCGGATAGCTTCAGAAAACATCAAGTATCAAAAGCTTACGCGACGTATGGACGCTACGAGATCCTTAGTAGCGTTATCTTCGTCAATGTCTATGCCTCGTATACGGAGATCAGGAGCGTAGCCCTCTGCTTTGGCCAACAGCTTTTCCGCAATCCTTTGAACGCTGTTATGCGTTTGCTTCCAAGCGGGATTGTTGGCATCTTTACGGATGGTGTGAGTGAGGACCAAATCACTGGCATGTCCAACATACCCGGCTCATCGAAATTCGGGTTTGTGAGCTCGTCGTCTGATAGTCTGTTTTTCATTGTAAGCTTCAGTAAGCCTAAAAGGCGCTCATTCGCACGAACATGTGGGAAGAGCACGACCAACAAACCCTCCGCCGTAAGGGCATATATGGGTCAGCACCCTGATAGCAGGCCTATTTGGCAAATTATGGTGTCGTATTTCACCATTGGGGGAATGGTAAACTGACCTCACATGCGAAACCTCCGTATAACAATTCGGTCCACTTCGGATGAGGCATATCGTTCGGACAAGATGGAAGGTCTGGATTCCTCTCATAGACGGCCGACCAAAGCCATCTGCGCTGATGCGACATGATCAACGCCCGAAAATGTTTGGTTGTACGTGACAGACAGAGAAGATCAACTGGACGCAGATGTGACAAGATCTACGCGCCAATGCATAAGTGGCTTAACTCATATGCAGGCTCCTTGTAATAAAGCGTACCTCAAACAGAATTTCATAAGGCTGATCCAAAAGGAGTTGAAGGTTTCGGAATGCTGGCACCTTCCACTCCATCGAGCGGATACGTTTTTCTTCTTTCAAAAGCGCGACAGCTCGATGGTTTACTTTCGCAATGTCAGATAGATTTGGGAAACCGACAGGGTGCTGAATGACTCACACTTCCATGTTTGCTTAAATGAGTGGGTCGAAATGGTATCCCAATCTGATCTATCGACCTCATGGAATGGAAAATCTGTTGGGGCGAGTTCAAAACTTCTGGGTTTAAGCATGGTAGGCAGCGTATAATTATTCTCGCGTGTCAAGATTTGAGTTCCAAAAACGAGGTCGATAGCGGTGTGTAGAATCCTAGTTGTGTCGTGCCGCTAACAATGACACTGCATTTCGAGATCAAAAACAAGCCGACGCTGTATTTATGCTTAAATTTACCCCCAGCAACTGTTCCGCCGCTGCCTTCTTAAGAAATGGGGCTGTGCAACTGCGTCAGGTTCTAACAGTTAATTGTGCGATTGTCAAATTATGGATGTCTCTGGAGGATGATGCATCGATGATGGTTCGACGTGTCAAGTCAAGGTTGTTTGGTTTTTCCATTTTGAGTTTGCCGAGATACAACTTCACCATGAATTTTTATCAAGTAGTTGATCTTTGATCAAATAAAAAGCTTCCTTGTATAAGTAGAAAAGACATAATCGCAATCTAAACGAGGCCCTTTCCGAATTTGCCAGGCCGCCAGGCTATTACTAACAGAGTGAATAAATCTCTTATGTTACATCAATTTCCCATAAAGGACTCGAGTGAGTCTCATCATCATGCATATCTATCCAGTGTGATATCTGTCGTTGAAGTCAATCACAGTAACACATGATATTTCCGAGAGGCAACAGTGGCTTACACATTCTCTCCAGGAAAGTGCTCTGCGGTCGTTGCCACCTTCGAAACAAGTCATACATATGAGGTGTGGATCGACGTCGTCCAGATGCTCCGGCAGCGTCACCTTGGGGTCCATATCGAGCAACTTCATAAGACTAAGAGCCGCAAAGCATCCAGCCTCGTGGATACGAAACGGGTGGTCCTCGAATAACGCACCAAAGCAATCTTCATTGCAGTAATGTACAAAAGCCATGTTCCATCCAATGATGCATTTCCCTTGCTCTTGGCAACCGACGCAAGAGAACACCGTTGCGGCGGAATTTATGCTGTACGCATGAGGAGCTGCAGCGGTGTCCCCAATGTCTAGCATCGATGCCTCGCGAAGACTCAGCTGGTCCAAGGTAGTCGGGACATGGTGATCAGCGAATGCAGCCAGTGCCATCCCGACTGTCTCATCATTGATAGGAGCACCAGATGGTGCATTTATCATTGTGTAGAAAGGCTCGTTGAGGATCACGTCCGCGCCAGTCCAAGTTGACGTTGTGGCAATAGACTCAAGATAGTTGCCCCAAAGAGATATGATATCATCGCGACGTCCTGGCGGGGTTTTCTTCCGTTCCTGTTTGGCATATATACTCGCCATCATGTTCGATAGGGAATCGAACTCCTTCAAGAGGCGCGAAGTATCTACATTTTCAGTGAGCGATGGAGTGTTATCCACCGAATACGCACTTACTGTGAATTATATATCTTGAGAGATCCTTGCGGGATTCTGCCATGGGGAGTTCTCGAAAGAGAAGAATTTTCGTTTGCATTCGGTCAAAGAATACTCGAATGTCGAAGCGTGTGCGGCCACTCTTGATGAACTGTCTAGACATTCTGCGAAAAAACTGAGTGCTGGATCGATATCGCCATTGAAAGTATTCACAGCTCAATGATGGCCTGCTCCTTGAACAACTTTTCCACTCGAAGCTGTTAGTCAATTTCGTCTCGCCAAGTCAAGTACATCTTATTTGCCTGGACATCAAAAGTTAGCCAGACAAAATGAATCCCATTTTCATGTCAACGGACAGCGTATATGGAGGCAGCAATATGCATGGTTGCAGTGTCCTTCTTCAATCCTTGTATTCGGGTTTCCATCTTATCAATAGCATATCGATAATTGTGCCCGTAAGCACCTATCTCATCTGCCAGGAGTTGTACATCCATATAGCTTTCGAGGTCGTAGAATAGTTCAACACCTTTTGACACAATTACAACGAACCATCCACGGACAAGAAGTTCCACTCTCACCTCGAGACCTCGTTTCTGTCATGGAGTCTATAATTGAGTGACCCCAGTAGATTATATCGTTGGATCTGGAGGAGCATCACAAGTCTGCCCAGTCATGGGAGCTCGATAACATACTTAGTATACACACAATCCTGACAGAGTCTTCTTCTCCAAAGCATACCAGGAGGTGAGTCAAATGCCCCACATTCCTGATACAAAAAGAAAACGGCATTTAGCACCAATAAGAAAACTTTTCCGAAGATCGCTTTGTCATTACAATACGTACTTGGCACTTGAATGGTCCGAATAACAAATGAGCCCATTTCACAGGCTTCATATCAACGGGACACGGATGGATCGGCCAATTACGCTCATATACCAAGTTCCATAGATGTCTGGAGCTAGGTTGAACAGACCAAATCCCTGAGAGATTTCGTCGCCCGTGACATATGATACAGGTCCAATGGGGTGTAAATGGCCAAGGACCTATGAAAGCATCGAGAAAGACGATCAAACGACGATGGTTCCTGGAGCACGAACCTCATTGTATAGTTCAGGATAGTCATTGCAGAACTGGGTCAGCTGCAGTTCTTGTAACTGAGTACCATTGGACCTTGCGGCCTTCCTCATTTGGTTCATTATATACGTGGATAACTCGTTAACTGTTACCACATATATAAGCGCTATCCGGGAATGGAAGAGGGACGATACACCCACGTTCCTCGTCCCTTCGTTGCGATGCCCGCAGGTTTTGGCGACATAAATCTAACCATGCATCATTCTCCAGATTGCTAAATGGAAGAACTTCTTGGTCCAGGCTATGCATTCAGGTTAGCTGTCGGACAGAGGAGCTGAATATAAATCTGGGATGTGAGTCGTTCATTTCGGCGGGTTGTCCTATATATCAGCGACCAGGAAGGGATGGCTCTTGGAAGTTCATTGGTATCACAGACAACTTAACCTGATCAGCACCTGATGTCAATTCACAACTGATTGATCGTTGTTACTACCGCCAATGTCATGGTCAAGGCTATGAAGTTTTGCGGTGAAGTCAGTCAGTCATTGAGCATTACGATCATTGAGCATTCCGATGGCAGCATCATTGGCATTTGAACAGGTTACCCTGGGCGTTCTTCTAATCAGACATTTGGAGGGACCTGCTCGATAATATTAAAGATATTCAGAAAGTCCTACACAATAACTTGGAAGGTGGCAACATATACTTAGACAAATAGGCTACCACTTGGGTGGCCATTAAATGGAGCATAACGACCACGACACATAGCTCAGTGCCTCCTGTCGTCATACCCGCCACGACCACCCCTATCACCTCGGTCATAGTCACGCCCATAACCGCGGTCGCGGTCCCTGTCACTACGGTAATCATCCCGATAGCCTCCACGATCACCACCACGGTCGCCACCACGGTCGTAGTCCCTACGGTCGTCGTAACGTCCACGTCCACCGCCACGTCGATCGTCATAGTCGCGCGAGTAGCGGCTGTCGTACGGGCGAGGATCATAAGGCCTTTCAACTGGGCCAGCTGAACATATTAGAGCAGATGAGACTTGCAATGGTGGATAGCTCACAGTCATTTCGCTTTGGGGGTCCATAGTAGCGGCCGGGAGTGGGTGTCCTTGCACGTCCACGACGAGCCTGGGTAGATTCGACGTGAGCAGGTGGGGCCGCGGACGGGACATCTTTATTTACCTTCTCGACGTTCATGACCTTGCCCATAAGCTCAGTGCTGTTGAGCGCGGTTATAGCTGCTTCAGCTTCTTCCGCGGTCTCCATTGTAACGAAGCCGAAGCCGCGCGACTCCCGCGTGTGTGGGTCATGCATTACTGAAGCCTTCTTGACCTGTGAGAAGGTAAGTTGAATGTCAAAATAACGAAAGCATAACATCGTCATACCCTGCCAATCTTGGCAAATGCGGCCTCGAGAGTGCGGGTGTCAATTTTGTGACTGAGTCCGGAGACATGGAGATTGTTTCCTGGGTTGTGGCTTTTGACTTGAATTAGCAATGGAGTGAAATGCCAATGCTATACACCCACCCTCGCTCATTATCCCGGGGCTGGCCGGGGCTCCTGCTCCTGCTGGACCGCCTGGGCCTGTCAGCACCATCATCACGGCGAGGTGAGCGGCCTCCTCCATTTCCATTGGAGTTCCAGCCTTGCTCGTCGGTCACCATTGCACTGCTGCCATTGCCCACATCATGGGTTGGAATGCTGATTCCGCCACCGCTCGTGGGCGCGATATCTTGATTGGATTGCCAGGCTGAGGACGAGGAGTGGTATTAGGTCGTGAACACGATGGGTACGACGAAGGAGAGAGTTTTGGGCGAGGTTCCATCAACATTTTGTCGACAATAACGGTGCGAAAAATTGACGTAGGCTCCCAATCGAAAAAGATAGAGAAATGTCGGTCATTTTGTGCACATTGAGCACAAAAAAGATTATTGTAGCGACGATATGTTGGCCTTTAGCCAACATTTGAGAGGAAGGAAATATGGTCGAAGTGAATGCTGAGTGTTGGTAATGTACTGAAGTTGTCGTAGACGACGGGGGTGGCCGCGGTTGTATTCAAGAAGAGGAGAAAAGTCTGTCTTCTACAGTGTCCTCACCCACATCCCATCTCTCTTTTTCCAGAGCCAGCTCCTTCTTGATGTTGCTCCCACTGGTCATACGAATGTCTATCCCATCTGCTTGTAGCATCCTCAACGCGCTCAGAATCCAATCTTGACTGTCGAAATTTGTGTCGTTGAAAATAATTTCAACATCCCTGAGCCTGTCTTTCAACCACTCGACTTTTGCGGCGGGTATGGTACCCACTTGGCACCCGCCACGCAAGGTCTGCGAGCGCCCAAATAGGGTCTTGGGCTGGGCCATGTATTGATAGTTGCTCCAGCTTCCGTTGAGTTCGAACTCGTATGCGTTATTTGTATCTTTCAGCGCCACGAGACTCCAGTGCTCTGAGCGACGTGGATGGTCTTTCAGGACGTATTGCGCGACGATCAAGGGGTATGATGCCATTAATTATCCCTATTCACACATGTTACATCGAGGGAGCAAGGATTGTACAAAAGGTCGACTCACCTTGATAGAGTGGAAATGCTTCTAACCTCGTAGAGGGGGAGGGGAAGGCTCGCCTGCACAATGGTGTAGTATGAGGTTGAACTCGATTCTCGCTTGATCGCACGAGACGTAGAAATTGACTCTGATGGGCTTGCAGCCTAAAGGGCACACGACCCCCTTCGGCATGTTCCCGTGAGACTTGAGGTCGCGGGATTGGTGGAGTCAACAGCCTCATGTACGTAGGATTTAATCCTGAGTCCGTGCTGTACGCTTGGCTGACACGATCTATTTGGTCTTCCAGGCCCAGCGCAACCCACAAAGCACCAGGTATATTCACCGCTGAGAGGACTCCTAGGACTCGTCCTTGGGGTGCCTATCGCAAATTGATTGCAATGCTTTCCATAAACAGTTCAGGCCCTGAAGGCTCTCCAATCAGCTTAATCGAAGATATTCCAATCTCCAAGCGAGCCTCGCTTCCAGGAAATTGGCTCATAGGCGCCTGTCAATTTCGCGGTCAGGTGGCCGTCAAACCGACTGTTTATAGCCTGCGTTTATCGTTTATCGTCATGTTGCGGCTCAAATGCAGGCTATTTTGTCTTCAAGTGCGGATAACCGTGATCTATGGATCTTAGGCGTGTCGTCTGATATCCACCATAAATCCATTCTCCGGTGGTTCTGGCGGACGCAGGAGGCATCACTTGCCTTGCGGACATTAAATGCAGACAATCGTGGACTCATCGCAGCGTTTGATTACAGCACATATCGGTAGTGCTACCATTGGCGTCCATGAACGACCCACACCTCATTTTCGCCGTCGATAATAAAGCCGTCTGTGTTATGCGATGACGATCGATTGAACAGCCCGCACCTATCCAGGCATTTGACCGTATTCTTGTGATCGACTGCCTGCTCCCCATCTAAGACATTTGCCTTTTAAATCCGACGACCATTGAAGAAACAGCTTCAAAGCCATTCCTGACAGGACTTGCCCATAATGAGAAAAGGTGATCATTTCCTCTGACATGGAACTCAAATCTCGTTTACATGCAAAGCAGGCCGAACCAGTGCGCATCCTCGTTTGCGCCCACAGAAAAAAAAACTGATGTCGGTTGCTGTAACCATCCAAACCCCAGTTTTCGAGCGTATCACTGTACTAGCCCGTCCATTCCCACCCGTAATCCTCTTCGAAAACATGTAATCCCAGCATCGAGTTCTTCGCTGTGGCGCCATGGCCTCGTGGGCGGAGTCGACCCTCCGCGTCTATAAGCGGCCTTTATGGTGATGAACGATTCGCAGCGCACCTTAAAACTTTGTTTCACTTCAAATCAAATTTCCACTGGCATTTAGTGGTGGTTAACTCGCGAGATGGGTTTTGAGTGTATGTAAGGGTATGTGCGCTTGCATAACGCCTCTTGCCGTCCCTATAAGTGGCTCGTAAGTGTAAGGTCCCCAGCAGCCACACATGCGAGATAGTGAGACCACAATTGTTGCCAGGTGTGGGTGCGCCTTGATGGAACTTTGAAATTCAAACCGGATGGAGTTGATAGGAGTTGGATTTGAGATCCGAATTCCATGCATCAGTTTTTGCATTGTTCTGGTCCTTCCGTCATCCGTGTGGAGAAATATCGATGGTTGGACACCCTGTGGCTGGCCTCGAGGTACAACTGCTGCGTTTATCGATTTTAAATTGCTAATCTATTGTCTCGTTTAGGGTTGCATTTTTGGACTCAAGCTACCCTCATGTCTTTTCGCTGGCAATGCCTGGAGACAATATGTAGTGGCGGTGACGGTCGAACCTTGACACAGCAACCATGCGTACAATGCAGGACCTGACGTATTGGGGGCAATCTTGCCGTTCTGTCTTACAACTATGGGGTCGCCAATGGCTCCCCCTTGTGGCGGGGTCTCCACCTTACTGATATTCTGTCGACAGGGATCAAATTCGAGATCAAGTGTTTCACTTTCGCAGATAACATGGTAATGGACACCTTTTCTGCCTCACTTCAGTATATGGATGACAAATTCTTGTGCCGCCCCATCATGTGTTTGAAAAGAAACGTGGGCGTTGTGGGTCTAATTAATTCAACGATTGTATCTGTCTGCCTGATGACCGATTTCATCTCGATGCAGCATATGACTTCAGAAGTGGGCATATTTTTTTTTCTTCCACCCTTCCAAGCGCATATTTTTGATCCAAACTAGCCTCGAGGAATATTCGCCAAATTCGCCAAATTTTCTCTACTCTGTGGCGTACTGTACTTTTGGGTTATGCCAAAGGAAACAAACAACGACGTAGGCAGCCGCGTAGGCCTGAAGCTGTCACCTTCCTAGAGGTTTATTTACAGAATGTCGCCCTCAACGCGATCCAACCCAGGTCCCGAATTTGAGCTTAATCGCCAACCTTCTTAAGGCTTTAGAAAAGCCGGATGGATCGGCTCTCAAGAAAGTGGCGGTTGGTCCTTTGACCGGCTCTCAAAAAAGTGGCAGTTGCTCCTTTGACCGTGATCCACGAGCCAAAAGGTCGGGATTGACGATGTCCGGTTGGGCCCGGAGCTAACACAGATGGCCGGTCTCTCCAGCCAGGGGACTAGTTTATTCGGTCCTGTACATCGTTCAGCGCGCGCGATAGAGTTCACGCGTTCCACCTTGAGTAGTAAGTACTACTAAGAACGAGTCGTAACAGATCGTAACATTCAAGCTCGATGACCTTATGCAGTGCTTAGTTCGACAGATCGCCTGGTTGTCTCCTAAAAATCTCATTATACATTGTAAACAGAGTAAAACGTATGTAGCTGCCTGGAACTGACCACAGTCGTTCTAAACAATAGAGGAATAAAGCAAATGATTGATGAGCCATGTGTATTTATGGGCGCAATTCTGATGGCCTTGATCAATGATGGCTTTCATGTTCTTGTTCTCACTTGGTCCCAGCCTCTACGTTGCCACCGCTTCGACAATTACGTTGGGAATGCAGGATACCAAGTACAATAAACTCTTGTATATTATTCTCCCTCCCTGTAGGAATCCCCATCCGCCATGAAGGCCCAATAAGCGCCTACAAGACATACGGTACCTTACGACGTGATCCTACTTATAACTTGCAGTTGCTACTGTCTTTGCCGCATATTCGACCTTCTCCCTCTACTGAGCGCCGAGCATCTGCCATGGCAGCCGTAGCACCTTCCCCCTCGTGGAACCCCTTTGTTAGGCGCCGTTCTCGGACAGGACCCTTTCCCGTGCCCAATCCTGCCTGGACACGTGGAGATCTGCCCACCCTGGAGCGTGATGTGCTCAGGCGTCGAAGACGGCAGGTTGCATTTACCCCTTCGACCAGAGGACTTAGTGCAAGCACAGTGGAGCCTTCACCGAGGCCACAATCGGCCACTCAAAATGGTGGCCCTACTCGACCTCAAAGAGGATGGTCTCGTATATTCAATCCTTTGGGGCAGCCACGTTCTGGATCTGCACTACGTCCCGAAGAACCAACCCCGATTCCATTTATTCCTCCCTCGCAGCACTCAATGCCATCCGGGTCAATAGACGAACAAATTGAGCGACTGATCGCTCTTATTCTGCCTTACGCACCTGGGTCAGCGGCAACCGCCCGACGCATACTGCACAGCTCGATGGAACGTAGACGGAATCTTCGGCTTATACAGGAGTTTATCAACGTGTTGAGCCACCCTCTCACTGAAGAGCAAATTCAAACACTGCGAATTTTTGTTGCTCCAACTCGAAGGGACGACGGCGGCGAAACCAACGTCATTGAAGAGTGGTTCAGGGACCTAGAGGACTGCATCGTAAGTTTAACGAGACGTCCAGTGGATCAAATACCGCATCCTCGACCCGCCCGAGCCGATTCATCACGAAGGCCTCCTTCTGGCAACCCTGCTTTTGGGCCTGGACGACATAGCTCACAGTCGAGACGATCAAGAACTCAATCAAATGAAAGTGCTGAGCCACCACCTTTGCAGCCACCGCCTGAGCATCCGACTCCTCCAGGCTCTGATGATAGATCAGACGTGCTTCCAATCCGCGAACTTCAGGATAGCCTTTTCAGACGCTTCATCGTTGAGGACTTCACCTGTTCGGGATGTCATGCAAATATTCCAGCAGTGAGTCGGACGTTTGGAAACTTTGAGCTTATTTGCTGAAATAAACCAATAGCGTCGTATGGAAGGAGACCAGTTTGGCGTGGATCTGCATCTGCGCTGTATGAACCGGGCATGTCTTGCTGTGTTCTGTCGCGGGTGTCGGCGCCGTGTGACCGGGTGTCCGCCGACGTGTAATGCTCGACACTCATGCGCCCTCAAGAGGTGTTGCTCTGACGTACGCGCAGTGGCGATATTCGAGCACCTATCCGTATTCGACGACTACTTCACGAACACGGTTCTCAATTTTCAACCAGGGAACTACCTTGTCCATGCTTTCGACCCAGCAAATCAACACAACCTGCAAGTCCGGGCTTTCATCAGAGTCCTAAGGCGCACATTGAAATACGTCTGCTTCTGGCTCATGCCAAACGTCGATGCTAATTCTGCTTGCGCATCTGTTGGCCAGATGCTGGCCTCATCCTTTCTTCTGGACGTTGTTCGGGCGTTTCTCAGGCGTGGCGTGGAGACACTCGCAGAGTTTCGGGCTCGGGGCATTCTGATTTACCGGATTGTTGACCTCCTATATGCATTAAAGAGCCGGCGAGTGGGGGCACTTTACGAGCTCGTGGCGAACACTCCCTTAGAGATCTTCCAATCACCGGGTATTGGCCAATTAATCTGGGAGCCAGAGGTACGCCAATGGGAGGGCGGCTTCCCAGCTATGGAGCGGCCAGCATTATTGGAATATATGAATGGCTTGTGGGACAACCTAAAACAGCAGGTGGGGGTACCAACGCTTCGGCAGACTGCCAACGAATTTAACCCAAATTTATACGAACGAGGGGAAGAGGTATCTCACCTTGCATAAATGCGTAGTGACTTGCCTAAATCGAAATTATAGATAAGATCCTGCACGTACTTATTTGATAATTTATTTTCATTTTCTTGTTTTCGCAAATGACCTTGAAAGCTGTCAACTAAAATTTAAAGTGCACAAGTCGTGTTATTTGCTTGTATTGTTTTCGTAGGCCTAGCATGCCATTTTCGGCAATAGTTTCATACAAAGTCACAACCATGTCGAACAACCAGAGTTTCGCTGCAGAACAACTACTTGAACTTCTGCTCCAGCTGAAGGTTTGCAAGCTACGCCACAGTACCGAATCTTAATCTGAACAAAGTGCAGAAAACCACTCCTGACGCTGCTCGCACGATTCTCAATGCCCAACCTCAAATCGCATACGCCCTCATGACTCTCATGGTGAAGATGAACGCGGTGAACTTTGAAGTATTCCAGGTAAGGGATAATTGATCTGTACCAGGTGCTCCCAACTGACATCACGCCATTAGAAAACACTGGCGGAATTTGGGTCCAGTGGAAAGGTATCTGCAGCAGCACCAGCGCAAGCACCGACTCCAACGGTTCCTAGCTCTCGTCCATCGGCTTCATCGACCCCTGTACCAGCCCTTCCTCCCCATATGCACCCACAGGCTCAACATTATCGCACCGCGACACCCCCTCAGCAATACCCGTACTCGAATGACCAGACGCCACCACCTCAACCAGCGTATGGACAGCCACCTTTCCAGCCGACACCTGTACACGCAGGGTATGGATACAATCAACCCCAGCCATCATACGGGTATCCAGGGTATAGTGCCACCCCGCCAGCGCCAGCTGCACCGCCAGTTCCTGCTGCACTTCAAAGTTCCCTTGCTAGCATTCCCGAAGAACAGAAGGTGACTTCGCTTCAATTAGAAGAAGAGTTAATACATGTTTAACCTTTGTTTTGGCAGGCGCTGATTATGCGTGTAATCACAATGACGCCAGAACAGCTCAATGCGCTGCCTCCAACCGAGCGTCAAACGTACATACAACTAGTGCGTACATACATACTATCTCGCGGCCCAGGTGCTGATATCATTGAAGAGGGCTACACTCGGCGTTCCGACGTAACATGGAACACATTCCCTCACTTTTATTGGCTATATCAACCAGACTCCATGCTGGTGACGTACCTGTTAACACGCCGAAATTCCTAGTGTGCTACGTACGAGGAGGAAAATCCAGACTTAGTCGACTGGAGCAACGTACAAGATCAATCTAAACGCGTTCGCTAAACAGGAAGACCATGGTTGCATCGTTTGGTAAGGTGTACATGAAGCGTGAAGCGTCATACCCCAGCTGTATTGGTATCAGTGTATCCATTAGACTAGAACAATCGCTTCATCGAACTTGTATTTTCGGAAGGGGATTGCTCAAAGTCACTTCCATCATATAACTTGATCAACGTGTCCCATGCATTCTCTGTCTAGCCACAAATAATAAATGAACAAGTGTTGGAGGTTATACAGTGACGGGTTTTCTATCTTTTTGAGCTTCGAAAAAAAGAAAACATCAAGTAAAGCCGTAATGAGACTAACGACGGGACGTACCCATGGTAATTCTGTCGCCCAAGGACAACGCGATGCCCTGTGTCTTACTGCGAATGCGCACATGACCCGTGATTCCGCCTGCCTTTGTCCGCTCGATGCTAAGATTTGCCAGCGCGTCCTCGCCTGCAAAGAGGCCGTCAGTTACGTTAGTCATAAGGTTATTATGGGCGAAATGGACTAACCGAATAGACTGCGGGCATACATGTTGGCAGAGAGGAAGTCGCAGTCGCCCGACGTGGCACCTTCTGGTGTGAGGCATGACATATTGGTAGCATTCATGACGTGTTTGAGGTATTCGCGCGGGTCTCTATCAGGCGAACGATGGTGAGCAAGCTACCTCTGTAGAGGAGGGCAGCAACGTACGACATGGGATTGTGGACATTGACTCTGTTCTCCCATTCAAACTCTGTCCACATGCTCCTGAACTACATGCCACCAGGGTTAGAATATTTCCCATACTACCGTAAGCAAACAAGCATACCTGAGCCTCATTGCAGTACGCCGGCTTGATGTAGTCCATGATGTCGATGTGGATATCGTTCAAGATGACACAAGCTTCAGACAAGTTCGGGCCTTCCCAGAGGATGCTACCAAAGATTACACCAGTCTCAGTGGACGAGACCTTGATCGTCGCCTTGATGCTTTGGAAGCCATGGGGCGCAATGGTGAAGACTGATGGTCGCTCGACGATCTTGAGGTCGCCAAGTGTTGCAAAGTCGAGGCAAAGGTTCTGCAGAGTGTTGGGAGTTTGATTGACAAGGAGGACATCTATATGACGAGCAGTCAGTATAGGTTTGGCAGGACATAAAGAGTGGTGACGTACCGAGAAGAATGTCGAAACCGTGCATCTTGACGAAAGCCTCGGCGTATATGGGGTCCGAAAATCCTGCAAGGGGTACAATGAGTAAAGACAAGGCGATTTGAAGGTGAAATTGAAATTGCGTACCAGTCAGCTGGGAAATACGGCTGAGGTTCGACATGAAGTCCTCCTGCTGCTCCCCAGCACCAGTGGCACGTCCGAGATCCTCATCATACTAAGTGGATGGGAGTTAGCAAAGAATACACGAAGCAAGACGAGAAAAGGTTTACATCAATAGCATCGTCCGCTGTCTTTTTGGTGAATTGGCGGAAGGAGAGAAGGTCGTCAACTTGCACGATCGCAGTCTTCTTCGCCTCTTTCTCCTTTTTCTCAGCAGCAACTTTCTAGATGATCTTCAGACGTCACAACAAAGGAGCGATTTTGAGCAAAGAACAAACCTCTTGAGCGCCGAGCATCTTCGAGTAGGCAGCTTTGGTGTCCTGTAGGAAGACCTCCTGAACGGCAGGTTGTGCCTCGAGCGAGCTCAAAGTCTGAATGCAGTTCATGATGCGCTCGTTGGAGTCTTCGTCGATCTGCACCGTGACAAACTTGGACTGCCCAACTCGGATAATTGACGTCATGATGAGCATGGACTGTACAGAGGGGACCAACAAAAGTCAGTTTCATGTCCTGCAACAGGCTGAGATTATCGCACCTCAGCCCGGAGAGTGTTCATTGCAACAGCATCAATTGACTTCTCAGCGAAACGCAGGACCAACTTCGTCAGCGCGGCTGCCAGCACCGCACCAGTGAAGAAGTCTCCGCCCAAAAGCAGCGTCCTCAGCGGTGGCTTTGACGCAGACTTCACTGCCTCAAGCCGGGCAGCAGTCGTACTCGAGTACGCCGTCTCCGTCGCATATGTTCCATCAGCCAATACGCGCGGCTTGGCCGCCGTCTTCTCTTTCTCCTTCCCCTTATCCTCGCCCTCCTCAGCGGCACCTTCTTCCGATGCATCAAGCAGCCTCTGCTCAGACGCAAGGATCGGAATCTCACCGAGCACCCTACGGATCTCACGCATGGTGCTTTGTATATCAGGAATAACCTCAACATACTCGCCGAGGATCCATAGGACGCCACGGAAGACTTTGCCAGATTTGATTTCGGAGAGGGTGGAGATGAGCTTCTTAGTGATAGTAGCGCGAAGATGGGGGAATTTCTCAACGACCTCACTGGATATTCTGGTTAGTTGAGCAGTCGGGGAAGATCAGTAGTTACTTACCGAACGAAGGAAACGACATCGAGAGCGGAGGGGTTATTGGAGTCACCAAGGAACTCCATCAGGGCGTGAACGACGCTGGCAGCGACCTCGGAGAACTTAATGGCGGTGACATGGATAGACTGAATCAATAGCTGGCGGTATTCGGGTGCCTATTGGGCTGATTACTTGCGTCCATGCGATAACGTATCGAGGACAACACATACCTTCTCAAAGTCAGCCACCTGGGTCTTTTGGAGCTGCTTCTTAAGAAATAGGACTACTTCCTCTACGTTACGACTCGACGTCATGCTCAGTACAATGGCAATGGCCTTCCGGCGAACCTCCATGTCAGCACTGTGGTTACAGGCAATCAGTTCAGATTCTCGAGTGAGAGTACAATTACATACCTTGATAAAATTTGGAGGATGTCCATAATGAGGCTATCCAGTATGTGACCATGCTTCGAACGGAGAGTGTCGAGACGGTCCAGGACAATTAGCTTGACGTTGTTGTCCGATTCTTTGATCACCAAGTTGACGAAACATGCAGCAGCAGCTGAAAAGTATTTCTTGAGATTACAATACTCAAAGTTTCAGTCATTCCGTACCTTTAATAGCAGCAGGATTTTGAGTTAGTGTCGTCAATGTCGTTGCAGCCTCATATTTTACAGCATGGGAGGAAGTTTCAAGGAGTTCAAAGATGCACCGAATGTATCGTGACTATAGACGTGTTAATTGAAGACTGTTGAGACGCGAATTGACGTGACGTACCCTATGTGCCGAATCACTCTTGCAGTCCAGCCGAATAACCTCAATGATGCTCATTTGCAGCGCTTCATCCAGTGACGGTATTGTGTCATAGATGCTGAGGATATATTCCACTGCTTTCGGCATGGCGTACTGGGCTAGGAACACGAACGCATTGCGCTTGCATGTTGAGTCAGATTCAGCAATGAGAAATGTGTACATGAGCTCCGGGGCATCAGGGATGAGGTGTTCAAATTCGCGGTAGATAGAGAATATAGCGAATACAGCGTTCTTTCGAACGTATGAATGTCGGTGCTCAAGACACGATCGACACGTCGGGACCAGAGGTTCGAGAAGTTCGGCGTCTTTAGCTATTTTCTGCAGGAATCGTAGAGTAGCGCCGCGAATGTATTCATTAGGATGTTGCTGAGGAAGTCATAAGCATGATATGGAATTTCTAGAGTCGGATACAGAAGTAGACTCACCAAGTCATTTCGGATAGCATTACTTTGGAAGTCACGAACATGATCAATCCAATGTACATTCTGAAACGAAAGGGACATACACAACAAGAATCATCTCCTGCTTCAGCTTCCCATTCTCGTCATATTTCGGGCACACTTCCCAATAGAAATGCAACAGCTTCTTCAACTGCTTATTACGCGAAGGTAGAACGTATTGGATGATCGGCATCATCAACGCGGGCTATTCATCGCACAATATCACAGTGAGTATTATCCCTTGCAAAAATGACCTCAGAAAGCCTACCTGAGGGTTCCCGTTGATTGTAGAAATCACGATTTTGCGCAACGTGTCCAATTTAACTTCATCCGAGCCTTTCTCCAGCCCAGAGCGCAGCTCAGCAGTCGAAGGGTACTCTGCGCTGCTCTCTAGAACGATGGTGTAGCATGATGAATCCAACGAGGCCATCGTGGGCGGCGACGAACACGCAGGTGGATGATATTAACGTGGAGGAGGGGGGATAAGTGGTCGTGGGAAAGTATTCGTCGCGTCCTTAAATTGATATAAACATTTATTTTATTGAAATCCTAAGTATTCAAGCTCCTGAGTGCATGGCTGCAGAGGAACGACGCTAAATAGAAATAATATACTAAGATAATTGCAACCTTGGGTCATCATGCATAATATTGTGGAGGTTGAATCTCATCCGGGTGACCTCCCGCAAGGTTTGGATGCGACGTCGTAGTGCTGAATGACGCTTGTGGCTGCATAGCATGCACGCCCCTCACATCCCTTTTGATATCTCCAGCTTGAGCCATCGCACCAGAAATATACCTTCCGCTGTGCAATGATGATGGGCTAGTAGCACCTGAGGTGATGGAGTAGCTGCCAGTGCGTGTAAGCGATTCCGACGAGAGGCCGGCGGAGGAGGCCTGAAACTGGAACGGTTGCACACTATTTGGTGAAGGCATTGATATCGGTTGCGGGGAGGCAGCGCTTCCGGGTTGCCCGCCCATCCAGCTGCTTCCAGATGTGAACGGAGCGGACGATACTGGCCTTTGTGATCTTCTCTGCCACCAGAAAACGAACCTGATCAAAATAGCAATAGCTGCAATCCCTCCAACAACGCCGCCAGCAATGGCTCCAACGTTAGTATGATGACCGCTTGTTGAAGATGAAGATGGTGACGTTGTAGCGGGGCCCGACGAGCTTGTGGAGGTGGAAGTCGTGAGGTAAATGTAGTCGAGGGTAAGGGGCGTGAGTTGCGAATTGCCGTTATACGTGACCGACAGATTATGCGATCCGGGGGAAAGTTTCGGTGTTGTGAAAAATATCTGATTATATCTCGAGGTTCCGTCGGTTGCTGGATGCCCGACCAGGTCAAATGACGTCGGTGTGCCGTTATCCACAGAGTAAGACGCTGAGCTCCCATTTCCTGGGTAATCAATGGGTATAACTCCTATCCAGGTAAGCTGCGTTCCTGGAGCCATAATATAAACGGAGTTTCGTACAATGAATCGCATGTTTCTTACCATTGAAATTGAAAGTGACCTTTCCTCCTTGAGTTGTCGTCATAGTGGCTGTGGACTCAACTCCCTGCCATGTCGAATCATAGGACAGGGAAGGATCCGAATTGTCCACAAGGACAACCAAACCATTTTCTGGTGTCTGCGATGGGGTATATTGGAGGTAATCGAGCCAAAAAGTCGTCCCTTGCTTCATGTTTATATTGAGCTTCAATTCATGGGAGCCGTCGTTTAGGTGATCATTTTCACAAAAGACCCAGTTATTTTCCTGAAACGGAGATGGCTTGGAGGCCCCGATGCTGATATTGTCAATGAAGCACTCCCACGGGGGCTGAAAGCTGGGATCAGACACGATGCTGGCATTGTACGTCGGTGACAGATTGACAGTCCCGTACACCTGGATGGAGGTTCCTAGAGTACACGCCACACCGTTATCACCACTAAGAACAACGCAATGCAAGTGTCTCCACCTTCGAATGAAAACGCTAGACTGCCATTCGCTTTTGTTGTATGTAGAGTATGGTTGTATGTTGCACCATATGTCCCGGTTCCATCCTGGCCACCGGAGATATCCTGCACCCAGCCTGCGCCGTCATAGCGTATTCGAATGTCAGAATCATCAATGACGGCACGTCGGTTAGGCAGTGACATCGGACAAGCGCTTCGCTCTTAAAGTGGGGGTTGAGGAAAGGATGTGAGAGAGGCACATCAGCCGGCGTGGCTTTTCCGACTTTGGAAGAGAAATCGCACCTTGTATAAACGGAGCTTGGTCTCCCCCCACTAACCGTACTGAAAATTTGATCAAATGATAAAGTGTGTACTTGGTGCCTGGTGAGTTTGCCACATGAAAATGCATGAACTTTGACAAAACTTTAGAAAAGGTTTGTTTTATCGCTCCTCTGCCATATCACATCGTTGTGAACGACCTGCAAGCGTTCCAATTCGGTTAGCAGCTCGGTCACGGTTCCTGGGCAGTGTGGCCATTTCTGGAAGCTACCGCTGGGCAATGTGATGAAAATGCAGGGATAAGTAAAGGACATCAAGCATCACCCTGAGCAACTTTGATCATTTGAGTGATTTGTGTACATATTTGGCCCACACCGTTTCATGATCATATACTTAAAGGTATATCAGAAACACGAAGCATATGCGCCCTGTATATGACAAGCTTACAACACGTGCCTGCGGCACTTAGTTTCCAGCTTGTATGCGCCCTGTATATGATTCAGTAGTTGGAATCATACCTCATCAGGACCCTAGATAGTCAATCCATCTGGCGTTTGCTCAAAACAAAGACAAAGCACAACAGAAAGCATGAGCTTTCGAGAGGGTTGTCTAAATGAACATTGAGCACAACCATATTATGTCCTAGTAAACAGCATATGGCGGTCAATGTTGGCAGATCCATGGCTGGGTCGAGGGCTGGTCGAGGACAAGAATGATATACCCAAAGTCCGATTGCTTTCACCCGAAAATTGAAATTGATGACAGCATGTTCCAGCAAAATCAGGGCCGACAACCATGGATTAATGAGCATGTCTGCAAGAACTGAATGAATGAATGAAGTTGGATTTACGCCGGCAAGCTACTCTACAGAGCTAAGAAGAGGCGGGCGCGTGCCAGTATATAAGGTAGCGATTTGTGTCTGCTGTGTGATTGCACACACACATGCAGTTACTTCAGTCGTTTCTTCAGGTCATTCCCATACGCTTTCCAAACCCTTGCGAGATAGAAGACTAGACACTGATAATCGGTATGGGCAGCGTTTGGATACGGAGCTGAGCACCACAATCAAAGCCTGACTGGGATTACACGTAAGGTTTGTGGCGCAGCCTGTCGAATCTTGAGAAATTTTGAACACACTGGGTTTGTACATTGACGCCACAACTTCTCAGACCGTATTTGATTGAAGTTATGGCTCAGTTATACAGATGTGTTTGCATCCCCGCTCCTTCAGAGGGTATGGTGTATAAGTAATCCGGCAGATATGGCATGGCCTCATGAGGTTCCGAGCTAGCAAACACTTCAACCTACTGTAAAATTCTCTTACAAGAAATTCTGTATTTTCAAATAATTAACTCGACCCATGACCACATTTTCATTAAATTAAATTCACATACCGGCTTCCAACTTGGGTGTGAGCTATCCGTAAGGGTCACTCACCAGGTGAGGAAGAAACAGTCACAGAACAGGTACAAAACATCAATTATGAAAGAGACTAAGTACATTTTTCTGTATATATACCACTGATAAAGTAAGTGTGGCGTGGGTCAATGCTTACTTATGGGAGTGAATCGCAAATATTGTCACAGGTTTACTAGGTCTGAACATATAGGTACTAGTCGTGCGAGATAAAGTAGTCCATATAGTAAGGAAATTGGCGCCATAGTGAAGGAAACGCGGCGACAGAGTGGCAAGGAAGGACAAAATAAGGCATGCCTTAATGCCACACTGACAGGCAGACGAAAACGACCAGCTCTACTAAGTATACATACAGATCATTGAAGAAATAGTACACTATGAAAAAAAAACAAGACATGAATACAAGTACATGATATGCGGATATCTACAGGGTAGTCTGAGCGATGCAGAGGAGCAAGCGGAGCAAAAAAAAACAAGGGTTGTTGCAGATGGAAGAGATGAGATGGCGCAGCTGATAGATAAATATGAGTCACAGCGATGTCGGGGACCCCAAGTTGATTATTCGCCTCCACCAGCGAGCTCGAGGATAAGCCGACATGCAACGTCCATGAAGACAAAGGGCGAAACAACTTCGTCCTCCTTAATTAAAACGCCGTCCTTCTCCTTGATGGACCTCCCAGACTCGCTGCTTGCATCCGAGAAATTGGGGTCGGGGACAGCCATGTCGAACCTGCCCGCACCAGGCTCGGTTGAAGCTCTATACGACTTCTTATGATGAAAGTCGACGAGATAGTTAATCGAGTCAACCATGTAAAGCTGAAGGTTCATCAAAATCTAAAAGTAGATGATCAGAGCGAGCGTATAATTGCAAAAATTGGCACCAACGTACCACAACATCCTGAACCCTGGCTCGCGTCTCGACAAAGTATATTCCTGCCGCAGCTCGAAGATCGACAGTGCCGTCGCCGTCTAGAGTGCGCACTCGTTCGATGCCAGCTCCTCCACGCCGTGGCCGGATGCCACCCAGACCTCCTAGGTTTTTCTTCTCCTTCCACTCCATTCCGAGAGCTTTGAGCGTTCGATAGATCTCCAGCATAACCTCCATCGGCGGACTGCGGCTCCGGATTCCGAAGTGCCACTTCGTTTTCTGCTTCTTCTCCCGAATGCCAGCGCCCGTGCGTTTCGCAGAGACATAAGAAGTGAGATGATGCTGTTCGGGGAGTTGATCAGGGAGAGAGGAGTTCAGGACGGCGAAGTTGCTGATCTCTGGATTGTCTTCTGATGGTGGTGTGAAGTCGAGGCCATCATCTATGAGTTCGTCTTCATCGCTATATTCTCCGCTAAACTCTGCATCGAAAGGATTTTCCTCAAGGTCAGTAGCGGGCGACAAGGCACCCGGGGAGAGAGCATTCCTTGGCTAATGGTATGGTTCAGCGGGCATGAATGGGGAGAACAGGTAGTATACAACGTACATCCATAGCAGCGAGCTGTGCATCACGCTCTTGCTCGGCGAATTCGGCCACTGCTTCAAGTTAGTATCAGAAGCGCAGTGATAGGCATGACTACTTACGGTCTTTGCCTGTGCGTCTCTTGTCACGAAGCAGCATGTAGGCCACCTTGACGGCATTACCCTGGATCCCATCGTCCCGTCTCAAGCATTCCCATATATCGTCCTTCGT
Organism: Tephrocybe sp. NHM501043; assembly: GCA_018855915.1. NCBI lineage: Eukaryota > Fungi > Basidiomycota > Agaricomycetes > Agaricales > Lyophyllaceae > Tephrocybe > Tephrocybe sp. NHM501043. The sequence goes on from JABCKO010007932.1 coordinate 60,688, forward strand.
AACACCCTCCATCCTCGCGGCTAACTCATCTACAACATCCTCCTCTATCCTTCCGACCCCTTCGATCATCTCAAAGTCTAGCACGACTTTCGGCGGGCTGACTAGTGCGCTGAGGGTGGGAAGCACTGGCCCAGGAGGAGGTGGTAGCGGCGTCAGGTATTTGGGAAGGTCGGTAGTGAAGAAAGGGTGTTGGACGATGTCGGCGATGGTTATACGCTTGACAGAGTCGACGACGAGCATTTGGTAGATGAGGTCGCGCGCGTCGGTGGAGAGAAAGTTGGGCATATGGAATTTGCCGTCTGGGAAAGCGCCAGTCAATAATCGAAAAAATAATGACATCATCCGAAGTCACCGTCGCTCATTGGCTCATCAGCAAGCCAATGAGGACTCGGCATAGTGAAAGACACCGTGCTCACCTCGAATTTTGTCAAATAGCTTGTTGACATTGTCGTCCTCAAACGGCAGTCTCCCACAGAGCATCACGTAGAGGATCACACCCGAACTCCATACATCAATTTCTGGCCCCGCGTACATCCCTCCTTTAATCACCTCCGGCGCAGCATAGTTCGGACTACCACAGCTCGTCTGCAGGAAGTCCCCGTCGCTGATTTCGTTGGACAGCCCAAAGTCGGCAATTTTGACGTTCAGTTCGTCGTCGAGCAAGATATTTTCTGGCTTGAGATCGCGATGCACAATTTTGAGACGATGCGAGTACTCGATTCCAGCGATGATTTGTTGGAAGAAACGCCGCGCCTGGTATTCAGGCATCCGGCCGTTGGCGACGATGTAGTTGAAAAGCTCGCCACCGGCGTACTCCAGAACGAAGATTATGTCTGTCGGCGTCGAGATTACCTCATATCTGGGCGGAACATGTCAGGTTTCAGAGATCTAGAGCTCCAGGAAGGTGCCCACAATTTGATGATGTGCGGATGCCGAAGGGTCCGCATGTACTCGAACTCGCGTCTCACACGAGTCTTCGTCTTCTCCCGATGAATAACTGCCTTGGATATGTACTTCATCGCGACCTTGTGTCCAGTAATCGTGTGCGTCGCCACTGGCAGATAAATTTCAATCCCAGGCTACCCTCATCATGTCACTAGACTCACTTTTGACTTTCCCGAACGTCCCTTCTGCAATATCCTGGATGACCGTGTACTCCCCAAGCTTTGACGGAGGGTAGACAGTGTATTCATCGCTCATTTCGGATAGGTTGGGGGGCAGCAGGCAGGCTCGAGGTGGTGGTATGGGGTATAAGTTGTGTATTGCCTTGTTTGGTTGTTTTCTGTTCTAGGATATCACACCTCGAAGTTAGGGGTTCCAGCCAGATGTGCAACCTGGCAAGCCTGGGAAAAGAACACAAAATGCTTATAAGGGGATTACAACTCGGGAAGGAGAATCTACTACTGCTATGCATCTTCCAATGATCAGCAGGCAATTCTGCAATATTGGCTTCGGACCCGGGAGCCCGACCAATCATCGGTAGCTAAGCCCGATATCTCCTAATGGTGCGCCTTGTATGTCCATCTAAATCGCTGCTTTGCGACAAGTTTTTGGAGTTCACCCTGGTTCTCCACGACAAGACTGAGCATCAAGCTGTGTGATCTGCTCCGTATAAATTGTATGCTCAATGGCTTTGATGGTATTTGTCGAGGAGTGACGTGATCAGCCAAAGGCGTCAATGGAATGGAGATGCAGCCTTGTAAGTAGGAAAGCCCAATGCTCAACGGCTCTGGCATGAGATGCATATCGGACGCGCTATTGCCGGGCGTGATAAGATCGAAGGAAGGCCCTCAATACATGGGAGCTGCAGGCTCCTCAGGTGCCTACTCGGATTTCCGCTCTTTCCTCATGGAACCCAATCGGGTCTCTGTCCAATCAAAACTGTAACTTATCAGCGAAACTATAGCCGGCAAGCAATAGCAACCTCTTACTTGATAATGTGCATTCCAAGTCTCAAGTCTTCAAGACAAATGAGCTGCACCCAAGCCCGCCATGTCCTCAAACCACCGAACGACAGCAGCAACTTTCCGAACGGCAGCGTCACTCTCGCCAAGTCTCAGATCTGGCCTCAGGCGATGATCTTCGTGAATATAAGGCATCGTTCGATAGCAGATCTCCAGCTTCGACTTGAGGTACGGTGATGCAGATAGGGTGGGCGACGACGACGGTTCCCAACTAGCTGTCACATCTTTAACCAAGAAAGTCAGTCAGACCCAACAAAAAGGATCCGCGTAAACTTCGACGTACTTTCAATAAGTAATATGTCACCCCGTTTGACGCCAACAGCGTTTCCGGAACCTCCCCATTCTTCAGCGACTTCCCGCCAAGCTGTGAGTTTGCAGACGGCACCATCTTCGTCCCCAAGAATGAGTGAGAGCACAGACACCTCCTTGCCCGCCTCCGCTCCCTTTTTGATTCGAATGGTGTCGGGACCGTCCACCTCCAAAGCGGCAAGTAACACGTTCACTTTCCGAGATCCCTTAGGGCTCGACTTGGCAAGTGATGATAGCGAGGTGAGAGCGTGAAGGCTGAAATGAAAGGTCGGAAAATGGGCTATCGAAGAAGTGTCGGAGTAGTTGTACGACTGTGTCTCTTGAGTCTCGAACTGAGTCTGCACATCGCGCGACCTCGAGATATCGAGAAAGAAAGAAGGGTCAGACTGGTTATGTCGAGCACTGGTTTGGTCTCCGGTAGGCGGCCAGCTGATCATAGTTGTCTGCTCTGAAATGTTGGGCATTTGTTTGCAGAGCATCGCCCACATTCTCGTTAAATAACGTACCTTCAACTCCATCCGCTCCATCAGAGGCATCATACACCCCCTCTTCCGCTTCATTATCAAAGATAATGTTCTCATATATACGAGAAATCCGTCGGCTAGCGGCTTCCAATGTGGCTGGGGGGAGAACGACGGATTGCGTCGCACTGAGGATCTTCTTAGATGGGAACGCCTGCTTTGAAGAAATGGTCTGCCATTGATATAAGGAAGGGTCTTTGTCCAAGTCCGCTACGGAGGGTGCACCCATGAAGACTCTGAACATCGAAAGTTGTCGTCCAAGGTTAACCCAAATTTCGTCATCCATTGAAACACGAGGAGGTGTCACATCACGCAAAACGCATGTCTCGATCGTGGCAATAATATCCCATTGGACCCATTCTCCCTCGCACAACGAACAGTACTTAACAGCCTGATGAGCACGACACCCGAATGCCTATAAGCCATTTCTGAACCCTCTCCCGATTTCCCGACTCTCTTACGTCAGTAGGAGAAAGGGTTCTAATAGTCATTGCCACAACCTCAGATAGGTCACGTGAAAGCCTAGTAACCCATTATTTCCAAGGTGGCGGAAAGCAGAAAATCGATATAGGGCTGTTTTTTTTACCCCAGAGGTCAGGGAGATGTTGAAAGTTGTAAAACTATATGTATTTACCAGAGATGATATAATATATATATTAGAAAGTCATGATATCTATGCCCTTCTACATTTGTTACTGCCAGTTGCCTTGCAGCTTGGGCAAGTCATTCCAGCATCTGCCAAAGGTGTGTCCTCTGGTATGTCCTGTATGCTTTTGTCTAGATATGATAGCAGGCACCCTTACATGGGCACAGACCGGTGGCACTATCAAGATTGGAGTATTTCCATTGGGTTAATTGGTTGGAGGAGGAGTTCTAGTGCTGCAAACTTCAGGACAAGGCAATGGATGAACAAGAAGAGGGGCTGAGACAGTAGAGGGAGTTTTTTGACAAGCTTTTCTGGAAGAAATTGAACATTGTGCATGTCAACTTTTGACTGGCCTCTTTCTTGTCCTTTCCATGTTGAGCCTAGCATGCTTTACTTGTGTGGTGAGTATCTAGAGTCTTTGTTCCTCTAATTCCAACCTTCATGTTGCTCCTGCAGTCAGAATGTTGGAGAATGCTATCTGACATATACATATTTGCCTTGCTATCTCTGATATCAGCCCTTGTTTGTTACCTGGCATAGCAAACAACATACTTTTTTTTCTTGGGCACCTTGGTTGTAGTGTGTTGAGGAAGACAGTTCAAAATTCTCTCTCAATATTTCAATATATGTTGGAGGCCTTTATTTGCTTTGATGCATCCAATTATTACAGAACTCCCACTTTGAGAGCAAAAATCACTTTACTATCCCTAAATCATTTAAATCTAACTTTTAAGATGTTTTCAAACTTGTGCAACTGCCTAGGAACTGATTTTGAGCCAAAAGTAGGGTAGTTCCAAAAATGTTTTAAGGGCGGGAGATCCCCCCCCTCCTGCCCTATGTTTAGGATTTTCTAGTCCCTTGATTATTTCTGTTGGTTCTGATGGGCTTCTGAGGGTCACTTCCAACTCCCTTCCCTATAAATAGACTACTTGAGAGCTAGATTTGACATCAGATTATGTGACCACTTCCAGAACTCTGATGGCCACTGTCTCCTACTGCTGTCTTTTGGCACTACCATACTTGCCAGTCACACTTCTAATTTTTATGAATGCTACTCATGCTGATGGTGCACAGCCCCAATGTAGAACCAGCAGCACTCTTGATCGCTGTATCCACTGCACTCTGCTTGGCACTGTCCACACCTCAAGACTCTGTTGCATGTTTAATTGGCAGTTCTGCTACTCCATTTGGAGTAACATTGTCTTTATTAGACACAACCAGCCCTTTATCAGTTCCTCAATCTAAATACCTTTATCAACATATCTTAAAACATTGATAACAAGTATCATGAATATTTGCTTACTTATAGGACCCCCATGGCCATTGCCAACTGGAACAGGTAGTGTGAGCCCACCATGGATGACCACTATAAACTTGTGGTCTGCATAGGCAAGGAGCACCATGCTCACAAACCCAAACCAGAGGTCAATGGTCTCTATTACTCCATCAGCATGGATCTCAATGTGGATCTCCTGCATATGCATCCTCAAGAGTCATCTCCTCCTCTCTCTCCAATACCAAGTCCAACAATCAACACTGTTGGCAGCCCAATGGGAGAGGAGGTGGTTGCTTTGTTGTTTTGTTGGGGTCATGTTCATGGGAGGTGTTGGTGGATACATGGAGAGGGCCATAGGAGGCACTTTTCATCTGTGGTTGATGGTGGGTGGTGTTGGGATAAGGGTTGGCTTGGGGGTACTGGCTGTGGTAGAGATTGAGGTCCTGTATGTATGACTGGGGTGAGGAGTGTGTGGAGGAGAGTTTCAAATTTATGAAGCCTGCATACAATGGGAGGAGGCATTGTCACAGTCATGGGAGGAGGCATTGCAGCCACAGGAAGGGGCACCACAGTCACAGGAGGAGGCATCTTGGCTGTGGGAGGTGTCTTGGGGACAGGAGAAGGTGTCATGGTGGTGAGAGGAGAGAGAGGTTGCTCTTGGTGATGTCAGCACTGCAGCTTCACTTGCCATGACTAATGTTGCAGGTGATATGGAGATGGGGTTGGGACATCCAGCAATACCAGAGCCTTAGGGTGGAATACTTTATGCATTCACCAAAAATTATTATTACTACTGTTGAATAGACTTGATCTCACATAGTGGCTATTGCCACCTCATTACTTTCTTACTTTATTTAATCACTCCATGCAATACTCACATGTGTTACATTCCTTACTGACATCATTGTGAGCATGACATTGGGCACACCAAAAAAAGTATTCATATAAAGTTTATAGTTGGAATTAAGGTATTCCCTTTATAACTGCACAGAGGCTGTTAGGCCATAGGGTACAATCTCACAAGCACATTGTCTATATTTCTGTAGTACTTTATAGTATCTACTATTTAATATAAAAATTTATGCTATATCAAGGCTATACTGCACAGTAAGTGCAGTGTCAGCATCAGGGTGGATATTACTGGATTACTAAAACTGGTATTTCCAACTTTTATCATATGCCTTCCTGCTTAGACTATATAATTTGGTCTCAAAGGGAGGCATGTAAACAAGCCCATATACTAACACATACTATATACCATGGTAGATACTTGTAAATAGTGTTGGGACTCACATGACTATTGTACATACAACAGAACACAATTGTATTCTTATTCTTTAGTTAATCTTTTGTCAATAGTTTATATAGAGTACAGAGTCCTATGTGGTCTGGTTTACTCTGTAGGACTTAAGATATCTGATATAACTCTTGCTGTAGCTGCTGCTACAGGGTAAGAGGTACCCAGTTTGGACTTATGTAAATCTTGTTGCTCATATTTATGAGCTTGAAGTATGTGAATATGTGAAGTGGAAAGCAGCTAGGTGGTGTATCACCATAATTTGACTCAGACTCATTTTAAGACTCATTGCATCACTTGCTTCATTTATAAAGGTGGTGTTACAAAAGTGCAGAATATAAAATTATGAAGTCATAAATTGTCATCAAGTGAAGTGGAAGGTTGAGGGTGTTTTTTTGCCATCAGGATGGGCTAATTTAGGCAAGAAGAATTAGAAGTTGCTTTGAAAAATTCAGAAGCACTTACAAAAATGATGCATAGTAATAGTATCTGAAAATGCTGACTTATATTGATTTGAAGTAGATGGATTTCCAAGTGCAATGATGGCAGCCTCAGTTTTATGTTGAGTACCAGTTTCCTGATAGGTTACAAAGGAGGCAAAGAATGCATTGAGAGGGGAGGTTGGTCTAGATGTACTCCAAAAAGAGTTCTCCAGGCAAATGATGATTGCTATAACATGAGAACAGGTAAGTTGGTGATAGAGAAAGAGACAATTATGTGGAAAGTACAACAGACCAGCCAATACTTTGAGATGTTCCAATGTGGAGGCCTGATATGTAAAAGATTAGTAATGATGGAGAAGGCCAAGCATAGTACAGACATTTTGCTTTTGAAATTTTGTCAAAATAAAGGAGGCAATAGTATTTTTGTGGGAGAGCTGAAGAGGACCAAATGTATGGAGAATAGATTCAATAGTTAATGGAGGTGCCTCACAAGCTGGGAGATATTTCAGGGCCTGTTAGGACCTGCAGAGCAAGCAAAGAGACTGACATGCTAGGAGTAGTATCAGAGCCTGTCAGGACATGCAGAGCACACAGAGGGAGTCATATCCTGGGAGCAGTGTCAGGGCCTGTCAGGTCATGCAGAGCATACAGACTCACATGCTGGGAGCAGTGTCAGGGCCTGTCAGGTCAGGTAGAGCATAAAGAGGGACTCATATTCTGGAAGCAGTGTCAGGGGGGCTGTTAGGACATGCAGAGCACATAGAGGGACTCACATGCTGGGAGCAGTGTCAGGGCCTGTCAGGATATGCAGAGCACACAGAGGAACTCACATCCTGGGAGCAGTGTCAGGGCCTGTCAGAATATGCAGAGCATACAGACTCACATTCTGGAAGTAATGCCAGGGCCTGTCAGAATATGCAGAGCATACAGACTCACATTCTGGAAGTAATGCCAGGGCCTGTCAGGATATGCAGAGCCCACAGAGGGACTCACAAGCTGGAAGCAGTGTCAGGGTCTGCTAGGGCATGCAGAGCACACAGAGGGACTCACATGCTGGAAGCAGTATTAGGGCCTGTCAGGACATGCAGAAAACACAGAGGGACTCACATGCTAGGAGTGGTATTAGGGCCTGTCAGGACATGCAGAAAACAGAGGGACTCACATGCTAGGAGTGGTATTAGGGCCTATCAGGACATGCAGAGCACACAGAGGGGCTCACATGCTGGGAGCAGTGTCAGGGCCTGTCAGGACATGCAGAGCACACAGATGGACTTACAACCTGGAAGCAGTATCAGTGCCTGTCAGGACATGCAGAGCACACAGAGGGACTCACATGCTAACAGCAGTATCATCAGGGCCTGTCAGCCTCATACCTCCTAAACTGGATTATATTTATATCCTCATCAAGTTGGATTTTACATACATATTCCTTCAATAAAACTTTGTGAAACTTGACATTGTTACAGAAATAACCTTCCCACCTTGTTCTGTTAGTATCTTCTATGAGTCATGTTTTCGTATGATACTTCCACACCAAGCTTACATAAGAATGCTGGAACCAAAGGAGAATGCTCCCAATCTGTTTCTTCTGTATTGTTTGTCAGGCAGAAGCACAACCTGTCTAACGTCACACAATACCACCCACCATATCAAAAATTTATCACTCTATTATGTCCTCCAATTCACTAAGATTAACATTAACACAATCAATGAGGCATATTCCATGATATACTTACTGTTCTGCTGCATATTTCATGCATAGTTCCAGATTATAGGCTTGAATAGAAACAAACAGCCTTTTTAAGTGCTAGATTGTTGAGGGAATTGGCTATTTTCTCAATCAGTAATTTCACCTGCTGCTGAAGAGTCCCCTCATCATTATTCATCTCTTCATAGTGAACACATCAGTATGTCAAAGATTTTGTACAGAGTGTAATCCAGCTGCTCTTGGTGGAAATTTACATTTAAACAACAGTCACAATTTTCATTGTTATCCTTGTCATCATCATAAACTTGGTTGATTAAATCATCAAATTTAGAGAAGATTGCAATGACTGGTACTAAGGAGCTATAGTGTCATTGAATCACAGAACAGAAGACAAACCAGTGCTTGTTTGATTGCCATTGAATAAAGATTTATTTGCTGGTTCATTGGGTGGTTGGGTGGGAATCGAATTTGACTGTCACATGGTGGTGTGAAGGAAGAAGTGCATCTAAACCTATTTCTTATGACTGGGATAAAGAAAGCAAGGTAATTGGGAGTGGCAGCCGCTAGTAGGGGCATGTTTACATCCCATCAGTTCATCACCGCGGACTCATTGTAAGTCATGACCAAATTTGTATCTTGGGGTCTTTCTGATAAACCTGATGTTGTAAAAGGCCAGTAGTGTTGTGATGTCTCGTCTGTCTGCTGTGGGGAATTTCTCGCAATTAGTAACTGTGACACATCTGAAAATCCTTGTTCGAACCACGGGTGCATGCTTGTCAGGAGTCGGAGTCAGGGACCGGGCAATGTAGATTCTTCTAAGAATCTTGTTAGCTTGCCTACGTAGACTAATGCTCAGTCCAATCCACCTATTGCATAACAAAACGATTCACATTCGTTAATCTTCAGTGAGTCCAGGTACTTCAGTGTATAGAATGTTCGTGAAGCTACACATGCATATGATGTAAATTGTACGTTATAAGAGCACACCGGTATTTAAACGTCCTTCAAAAAACCCCACAAAGAGAAAAAGTACTTGATAAAAAAAGCGAAAACGAAAACCCGCATATATGGAGTGCGTGCGTGGAAAGTGATAGCATAAGGAAGAGCGAAGGTATTAATCAGATTTCGTGGTGTGTATGAGGTGATGTTGTGATGATCATGATAGATGGACCCGATTTAATGTTTTTGGACGGATGGTTGGGTGTCCTGGGGCCGCATGATGTCGATCGACACAGAGCGGGTCTCCTTCCCCTCGACTACGAGTGCAGTCGTCCCCTCATTCGGCTGGCTGCTGCGGCGCCTGAGAATAGGTAAAGCGAGCGTCCAGCGCTGGCGCTTCTTGACAAGACTAGGGGGTACAGGCGGGGGTGTTGCGCGCATTTTGGGATGGGAATAGGTTGGAAAGTTGGTTGGAAGGGAGAAGATTGGGGAGAATGAAGTGATGCTTGCTGGTGCGGAGGACATGCCGCTGAGGGAGTGGGTGTTGTGTGTGGCTGTAGGGGCGGAGATGGAGGGGAAGGATGAGGTGGAAGAGGGGTCGGTGTTGGGAAAAGGGTATTCAAAACGGGAGTCGGTGGTGAAGGGAGTTCCGACGATGTCTGCAGTGGGGGAGTGAAGGACGGGAGCCGCCATCTGCGGCATGCAGTGAGCTCGCAACGCAACCTGCAAAAGAGTGACGCACCTCGTGGCTGGAGCTCTGGTCTATGACGTTGCTCTCCACAAGTCCCTCACCGATCCGATCGTCGATCTTTGCCGCGGCATCGTCCGCCCCTGCAAGTGCAACTGCTGCCGCCTCTGCGTCCATGCAAGGTCGAGTGCGGGAGTAGGCCACAACGCGAGCGGGGCTGTGGGCAGGACGGGGCCCTATATCGTGTCCAAATTTGTAGCCTTTGCCACCCCCACAGTCGTTCCAGAATTCGGCAACTACCGCGAACGTGCCCCACACGTGTTTCCCATGATTGAGTTAGATAGTCCGTTGCAGTCCTCCGAGATCCGTGCAGAGCTCGATTCAAGGCCGATATCAGCTCCCATCGCCGAGTCGCAATGAACCTCTGAAACTTGAGTCGCCCGTGCCTCCAGATCCCGATTATCGTCTTAAAACACCTGGCACGCCACCCCACGCATCTTAATCTTATAAGCTTTCATATCGCCACCAGTCCACCCACGATCGGTCTAATACGATATGATCAAATGAAGGTACAGACCTCGACGTGGACCACGGGCTCGGTTATTTCCAATAGTCACCACAGTACTGGAAATGCAATGTGGCATCATTTAACGGATGTTGTAGCTACAAGCAGTATATGATATTCGAGCATCCATGTCTCTTCAAACTCTTGACTGATAAAGAAAAGCAAATTCTTGGCAACGCCAATGTTGAAAAGGTATTTGCATTAACCCAATCTCTGATAAGAACAATGTGCAATTCCGCACATGCAATCGACGCGATGCTGCTGGGAAATAGCATCCGTCGCGATCATAGTCGATGATACGGGTCAGGCTTGATACCTTTAGATGAGAATCGTTTCGCGTACGTAAAATAGAAGGCCAATACAAGAAGAGACTTCACCAATACGCGTGTTGCATAGAGGGACGTGAAGAGAACGGCGTGGCGTCACAACACGCGTGCGTGTGTGATGTGACATATCGCGTCTTTTGTCACCTTTAAGCCCAACGAGAGGTATGTTACACAGGCAATTATTCCATGAATACCACAACGCACCGTTCAAACTGATGTCCCTTTCGCTAGCAGATCGCTCTGGTTTTAATTGATTAGCACTTCACAACATCATGCAACCTATAGGTCTAAGTACTGGAGGGCGCAACCCGGCTAAGTCATCGAAAAAGAAGGGAAAAGTGAGCAGCCATTTTACAAGGCCATCCCAATATTATCCATCTTCAACTCACCACGATCCCTAGCAACCTCATTCCACGCGACCCGATTCATGTATAGACGCGTGTGTATAAGATGTATAATTCCACCACCTCTCTATTTGTAGGAATACGGAATAGCATTCACGCGCAGATGGAACACGCAGGTTAGGCTTTAGGATTCAGGCTAGTATAAACACATGGGATACACACCTCAGGACTTCAATCAAGGAAGCGTTTATAAGTAGAATGCTTCGAATCGAATCAGTATCTGAGCGGGCGTGGAGCAAATGGATGTTGTGAAAGACACCTGGGTCCTGCACTCATCATTCCATGGATACTTTGCTGATAACTTCACACTTATTCGGCCCCATGCTGGATTGCCTCAATATTCCAACACCTTCTATGTCCATCCGTCAATTCTAAATCGAACGTTGATCGAGCTGTATCACCCATGTCCCAAGAACCTTCCGACTCTTCGGTGGCTTCCAATCTTGAATTCTATCTCTCTCTCTAGTGCCCACGAAAACACGGACACCATAAATCGACGTCCATCCGCTGGCAGTCCCACCAAATTGATTCAGTCTTGATGTAAATCTTGTGTCAGGACCATTTGGTCCCCGCTAAATCCAACTTTATTCAGCAATGCTAACAGTTCTCTTATTTCCGAAAAGTCGCGAGACCAGTCATCAGAGTGTCACCGTCGTTCCAGAAATAGACGGTACACCCGTCCACATCCCTCGCCCTCCATTGATACTATCACCAAGCCAAGCATGGAAGAGGATCTTCGACCCATCCTTTGCCACGCATGCGCTTCCGGGTGCTTTCAACCCATCCTTCCCAGTTACCAGCAAGGGCGCGATGGGTCCTCGAGCCTTGGTATAAGGCCCCGCAACGGAGGTAGCATACGCGTAGCTCAAGTCATACGTCGTCTCCGCGTAGCATCCTGAGCTGAAGAACAAGAACCACACACCCTTGACGTGAATGAGGCTCGGCGCCTCGATCAGTGGTCCGTCTCCGTCATCACGGTCGAGGATCTGAACTTCCGCGCCTATCTTGGTGTACCCGTTGGCTGCTACCTTCTGGAGCATGAGAGGCGTGGACTTGATGGGTGCGATGCCGTTGTTGCATGAACCACCGTTCCCTCGGTTGTTCCCGTCGATTTTGTAGACGACGTAGAGGCTGCCGTCGGGGTGGTGGTGCCCGGCGGCGTCGATGGATCCGCCGAGATCGAGATGGCAGACGAAGGCGTCGGATTGGGGTGTGTATGGCCCTCTGACGGTGGATGAGGTTGCCACTCCGACGCAGTGAGCGGTGTTATCTTGGGCTGAGGTGGCGGAGTAATACATGACGAAGGAGCCATCGGCCTACAGTAACGTTATTGGAAGATGATACAAAGGAAACGGAGGGGCGGACACTGACGATTTGGATGACCATCGGAGCCCACACCGCTTTGTTTGAGGAGTATACCCATGCGCCAACTGTGGGCAATGCATCTTGTCCCGTTACCTGCAAGGCTTTCAGTATCAGTGCATGCAGGTTCAACGTAGGCTAACGATACACACCGTCCAAGTTGTAAAATCAGGGCTAGTGGCAACCTGCACATTATGGCCATTGCCATTCGTCGCAAAGGCGAACCACGAGTTCTCAGAGTCGACCCAAATGATCGACGGGTCCGGGAAGTTGGTCGAAATAACAGGCCCTCTTATGGTGTCGCGTTTGGTGAGGTTCTGAGCAGGAAAGCCCAAGGCATAGCTAGACACCGCAAGAAGGAGTGCGAACGCCAGCGTCAAGAAGTAGTGAGAGGCCATAAATAGCTGGGTCCACTTGAGGGATGATCCTTCACTTTATGTATGATAGTAAGACCTCGGTTAATCATCATGTGCAGTTGGATCCGGTCTCTACTGATTTTGGAATTTCGAAACGCGTGGGTGGGGCAGCATCTGACCGATTAATTCGAGCTGAAGAGCTTCGAATGGCCTAATGACCATAAATCCACGATCATTCGTAACTGAGGTATTAGATGTCGATTAGCGAAACAACCACCCTTCAATGCTAATGACGCACGCATGGGGTGTTTAAAATGCATGATATTGCAACATAATGGTCACGAAATCCGTCAAGCTATAAGTCGCAATTTCCGGATCGAGCTTCGAGTTTGGTTCAAATAGCCATTTTGGCTCAGAGGATCTTCTCCCACATGGTGGTTCTTAGATGTTGCGTTCATGTCGGCTCTATAAATACGAGAATGCTCAGCCTTCAGAGGGCTGCTTTTTTCTGGTTGTCGACTGGAAGTGCTGGACCTTTTGTTGAGACATATGAGCGGCCCCAGTCAACGTCACCAACTTTGATGAGGCAACTACCTTCAATAGAGTCAAGTTACCTCAATCGGCGGGATAATGCAATTGTGTGCGAGTTTAATAAGCTGTAGTGGCGCTACATGGATAATGCGCTCTCAACTCTGAACGCGCATAGAGTATGTAGTTCCAAAGCACTTTGAGAGCAGTGTAACGTGGGTGAAAGGAGGGGGGTCAATAATTCGTATTCACACGGTCAGTACGATCAAAAGGTCATCATTGATGGGCTTGACTAAACGTCCTCTCCCCATCCAACTGTGATCATGCCCGTTACGCCGATATCGCCTAATATCTTTGACGACGATGACGACGACGAAGGCTGGCAGGAAATGCCGATCGTGCGGGAGGATGAGTTCGCGAGCGGGCTCGACGAAGAAGATCAGAAGAAATACCACTACCAACCGTCTGCGAAGGGTGCAAGGGCAGCGAACGCGACTGGAAACCTGATAGATATCGACGACCACGGAAATGAATGGCGCTCGAAGCTTGAGCAGAATGAAAATGAGTATACGCGGCTGCGGGGCATAGAGGAGGATGAGGCCGATGATGTCCATCTCCGCACCAGATACCTCTTCGACGAAGACAAGGCTATGACGCCGCTTAGCCAAATGCAGGCGACAAAGAATCTGTTGACCGAGGCTCAGCGAATAGCTTATGTCGGCTTGTGCTATCTGACCTCTCGAGAGATGTCTCAAGCACTGACTTTGGGCAAGCGGAAGGAGCTCAAGGCTGCAGCGAGTAACTTGGATCTCTGGGCTCTGAAGATTATGGGTCGATTGTACTATCATATGGAGCTAGCGACACAAGGTGGGCTCCCAAGTATTGGATTTAGATTGGTCCTGAATCCATGTTAAAGAACAGAAGATGATCGAGAGTCTCGCTGAGCACGGTGTTCTCGCATCAGACCTCGTACCTGCTCTAATGACAACGCACACGGTCGCAAATCCTGAATACGATCCATTGGAAGCTCGGAGACAGGAGGAAGAACGGGACAGAGTGGCACACGACGACGAAACCGATGCTGAATCTATCTCCGGTCAAACATTGGTCAATGAATCTGTGGAAGATGACCCCTCTACCCCAAAGCGAAACAGCTTTCAGGCAAATCACTCCCGTTCCAAGTCCGTGTCGGGCACATCCCCAGGTGCGCCTCCAAAAGCGCCGGTTTACCAGACCACCGCCAGAGTCCTTGGGGAAACTTCTACATCCGCTGTGCCTGGTGTCACCACCGCGCTCTCTACCGCTGATCAGAACGTCACCTTGGACATTCGGTGGACGGTACTCTGCGATCTTTTCCTGGTCCTTATCGCCGACAGCGTCTACGACGCAAGGTCGCGAGTACTACTCGAAACAGTTGCCTACAAACTCGGCTTAGGATGGCTTGATCTTGTCAAGTTTGAGAGTCGCGTGACAGAGGCGCTCGAGATACAAGAGGATGTAGAAAAGATGGAGCAGAAGGATGTAGTTGAGGGACAGCAGAGGGCTCAGAAGAAGAGACGTTATGTCATGCTCGGGCTCGCGACTCTAGGTATCTATAAACCCAATCCTCCAACATCTGCTGACATCTTCTGATTCTTAGGGGGCGGGCTGGTGATTGGCCTTTCTGCTGGACTTCTCGCGCCAGTCATCGGTGCCGGCCTCGGTGCAGCACTGACAACCATTGGTATCGGCGGTTCCACTGGTTTCCTTGTAGGCGCAGCCGGTACGGCTGTCATCACCACTGGAGGCGTCCTAACAGGTTCCGGCATCGCTGTTCGTGGAATGGCGAAACGCACTCGGCTTGTTCGTACATTTGATGTTTTACCACTTCATAACAACAAGAGAGTGAGTTGTATATTGACTGTCCCTGGGTACGTCGACACTACAAAATGTCTCTGCGTGGCTACCCCCCCTCTTATTATGTGCTCATGTAAAGGTTCATGACTGGTCCTCAAGACGATGTACGGCTCCCATTTAGTGTGCTGGATCCTGTAGTTGGGGATGTGTTCAGCGTGCTATGGGAGCCCGAGATGATCCAAGAGACTGGAAGCGCCCTGAAGATTCTTACTTCAGAAGTTCTTTCGCAGATTGGATTGACTGTCCTTCAAGCAACCGTCATGTCTGCCTTCGTGGCTGCTCTCCAATGGCCGATCAGTCAGTTCCACGTTTAGCCTTATTTCGTATGTCTTTTGACTGTTCCTATCTTTTAGTTCTCACAAAACTTGGTTATTTGATCGACAATCCCTGGAACAACGCCCTAGACAGAGCCCGTGCCGCCGGTCGCGTACTAGCGGACGTTTTGATGCAACGACATCTCGGGGTCCGGCCAATAACTCTTATTGGTTTCTCGCTGGGAGCCCGCGTCATCTTCTACGCCCTCCTAGAGCTCGCGAAGCAGAAAGCATTTGGCATCGTGCAAGATGTCTTCCTCCTTGGCGCAACGCTGACAGCGTCAACGAAGGCATGGTTCGAGGCTCGATCCGTGGTATCAGGCCGATTCGTCAACGCGTATTCGAGGAACGATTGGGTCCTCAACTATCTCTTCCGTGCGACGAGCGGAGGGGTTGGGACTGTTGCGGGGCTTCGGCCTATAGCTGACGTTCCTGGGCTTGAGAATGTTGATGTCACAGACAAGATCGCTGGGCACATGTCGTATCGTGCTTTTATGCCTCTCATCCTCGATCAGCTTGGATTCCCCGTCTCTGCGGACTACTTCGATGATCCAGAGGTGAGCTTGATGACCATCTGTGTGGAGTTCTTATGCTCAATGTATATCTCTATGATAGGAACCTGACTTCGACGGCCATAGAGCCGTTGTGACAGAAGAAACTCAGGGGAAGAAAAAGGGCTGGTTTTCGCGGAAGAAAAAGGAAAGCATCCCAGAGCCGGTTTCTCGACCCCCTGCGGCGTCAAACCACTCGTTTCAGAAGCCGGGAGACGTCAAAGCCAACACCCATGATGACGATGATCTTCCTCCCAGAATGGAGGCACACGACGCATCATCTACAATACCTCTGGAGCCTGGCTCCCACACATCCACATCCACATCTGCATCCACGCCTGCTTCTGGGACCGCAACGCCCGAGGACGACGCTCCCCATATACCAGCTCGTGCTGGCTTCGACCTCAACGCGATTAAAGAGGCTCTTGAAGAGGAAGTCAAGCCCGAGGAACTCAAATTTTCAGCCAAGCCAGTCGAAGTTCATGCCATTCCTCCATCAATCGACCGAGCAGGATCCCTCCCACATCCACTACATAAACAACCGAATGCGATTTCTGGGCCGAGCTCTCCACCGCGAGAGGACATCTCTACGAGGCTCAACCGGGCACTCTCCCTGAATAACCCACGCAATCACGATCACGACAAAGACTCGGAGGAGGAGGAGCAGCCCTATGGAAACCCATCCTCGTCGGCTTTCAATGACTACAAGCCCACTCCACGTACAAACCCCTTCATGTCCACGCCGTTCGCAGGAGAAGCACCCTCCTGGGGGTCGCCGACAGAGCCCATGGTAGACAAATCATCTTACAGGACTTCGCCGACCTTCGGTACCCCGTCGCCCATGTCTGGCTTTGGCAGCTTCTCTTCAGCCTCCAGCCCGCCATTCAGCTCGTTCCCAGACGCAGGCTTGTCGTTTGGCGGTGCCGATGGATCCATCACGTCACCTGGGGCTGATCCGTGGAAAATTCCAAGTGACATTGGGGCGAGGAAGAAGAGTCCACCTGGGGGAACGTTTAACCAAAACCCTTGGTCATGATGTTCCTTCTCATTCGCCCTTGGATTCGCCGTTTAGCATAGACTATGTACATAGACGGGTATTTATTCTGTGGATAATGGGACTTTTATGCATGGATACTATTCTGTTCGACCGTAACGATAACACACATAATAGTTCAAAAAGGGGAATTCTATAACCGATGTTGTGTGTAAGAATGCAGCTAGTATACTTAGAACTTGTGGGAGCATATATGTAGTAGGTCCACCAAAAAAGTCTGCATGTCAGGTGTTCGCTCCATCAAGTCTTAGCACTTTTCATCAACTCGTAATCACACCATATTATGTATACATACATACCTCAGAAATTCAGATGCCACGTGTATCATAGGAACTTGGCGGAGGCTATCCTTCTCCATGCCACGACCATCAGGCCAGCGAAATGTTGACTTCAGCTGAGATATCGCAATATTGCATCTCTCCAGACTCCAACTGCTCTCCACATGTCGTGAACACGATCACTGGAGTCAGCCGTGAAGGTTGGCACGCGACGCTACCCTGGAGGGTAAAATACAAATGACTTTTTCCCCCCTTGATTTTTTTCACAATAGGAAGCTGTTTCAGTTCAAATGACAGATGCATAAACCTCTAAGCGCGTTCATAGGGACACCCTGACACACTATAAGTTCTGCCGGCCCTTGTGCGATGCCGGCAGAACCAGATTCCAATGCTTCAACGAATACAAGACGGACTAGCTGACTTTTTACAAGACTACGGTCTACAGCGCATCAGGATTCCTCTATGTGTTAAGCACCGTGATAGGCCGTTGTAAAACGCGTTCCTAGCGCGTTGTGTTCGGCATGGCCAGCGTGTTCCTCAGGGTGTGTAAGGGCCCCCGCAATCAAGATTTGATGAGCCGTCCTGCACATTCCATCCCTCGTCGTTGAGGCCACTCAGGAGCACCCAAATACATCGTACGATAGTGATTATATTTCTCAAACGCAATGAGCACAGGAGGATTCCATACCAACGCACAACGCGAACGGATGCGAGAGGCGCTGCAAGCAACCGATTTGCAATCAGCACGTGGTTGTGGCTATGACAACCCCTACATGGCTATATAAAGCGAACTTGTTGAGGTTTGATCTTTTCATCTTCTAGATCACCATTTGTGGCTTCAGTGTTGCTCACAACCTTCAATCTCCCAAGTACGAGTTTATTGTTTCCTGTGTAGCTGTCAGTTCTGACATTCGTCTATGTTGCAGCTCTATAGCTCTGCCCTGCTGGCCAAGACAGTGTCTACTACCTAAAGAACTACTCTCGAAAGTTTACATTCTCCTCACGACTCTTACGAAACTAACGACATAATGGCGTCCCAATCGATTCTGAGGGCTGGCATGAGGTCCCCCGGTGCTCATGCTTTCATGAAGCCTGCTTCCGCCAGATCGATTCTCAAGAGGCCAGCACCTCTTCCGCTGTCGCCGAATCCTCTCCCTTTCGCCGCCAGTTTCTCCGTTGTTATCAACTCTTCTCACCTTTCGCCTCATGTGCACTTCCCATCATCGCCTGCTATGGCTGCCACGTTTTCAGCCTATTCGGCTGGCACTTATGATCGTGGCCCTATCATTTGTTCACCAGGCTCTGCTGGACTTGGGGCATGGGCCAATCGACCGCTTTCACCCTCGGCTCACAATGCTTTCAAGTTGTTGGATCCACCAAAGCGGTCAGCTCGTTCGCTTGCCATTCCGGCCTTTGAGGACCCCCGATCTCCTAAGCCGTACAAGGAAGTTCGTCGTAAGGTTACTCCGGCTGTCACGCAAAAGGTTCAGTTACTCGCCGTCCCCTCCTTCGAGGACCCTCGCTCTCCGAAGCCTTACAAGGCGCGTTCGGGTGTCGACTTCGAGGAGCTTACCCTTCGTGTTCCTCGGGGCACTCGTGGCACCCAAGAGTTAGGAAAGGCTCTATCGACCTACCCGCGATCGCCGTACCCCTCCGCACCCCTCGAGGAGGAGATGGATATTTCCGAATACACCGATCGTGGGCGTTCATCTGTCAGGGTTCAGCCTCCTCCCCGCGCTCGCGCCCGCTCCTTGGAAAAGGAAGGGAAGGCCAGATATCGTCAGAACGTCGCGTCGCATGTGGCCTCGCCATTGAAACAAAGCTTCCTCACCCCCGTGCGGGAAGCGACCACCCCTCGCATCAAGGTCGCGAAACCGGCACCTACTCCTCTTGATCTTGAGAGCCAGTTTTGGCAGTCTGTATCATTAGAAGAACCCGAGTCTGCCTATATGACCGCGAACGAAATGCCTGAGAGTGTTATATCGCCTGTTCCGAATATCATGTTCGGCAGCAAAGACGGACAGGTGTGGTCACCCAAGCCCACGAGGAAGGAGGTTCGACGCCTGATGGAGGCTGATGCACCCATGCTCAGTCCTGCCCAGAGGAGGGCTTTCAGCAAAGGCATGGTAGCTTCCCCGTCCCCCAACGATCCCTTCGCGGCGTTCCCCTCGTTCACAATTGCCATGATGTCCGGAATGGACGGCGTTATGTATCCGCCTCGTGCCCGGGTGGAACAGTAGAGTTGGAAGATGAAGGATCAGTGATGCATCGGATTGGGTGGTTCTTGAGTGATGGGACGCCTGGTCATGATCGATAGAACAGGTTTTGCATGTGTTCTAGGAGTATTGCAAATCTAGGGAGTGTTCTGATCGGTCAAGTCCTTTCATGAGAATCGAGTTGCTAGAGTGGACTAGCGTTGTCCTCTGCATACCAGTGTTTGGTTACCTCTCGTTCAATTGTTTAATCAACCCTAATTTGAAACCCGGCTACGTGGGTGCCCGAGTAACTTGCACAGCTACAAAGTCATGTGTCCAGCCTCATCTGGGTCACTGAAAGCTCAAAGCCAAGCGATGGTCAACCCATTCTGCGAACAAATTGCCGTTTCTAATGTTGTCAACGCATAAGCTCCTTACCAAATGCTCCACTACACCACTTTTATTAACCTGAACATGCTGTAAATCTGGTTTGTGCAACGGATCATACAGGATGATGACACTGCCTTTCAGCCGCCTTTACTTGACCTCTGTTGACCCAGGATGACATTCGAAATTCGGGTATATATACACGACTTGATCATGGTGACAAACGTTAGGACAACGCTCTGCCTTCGGGCATCACGCATCTAGGGCGACCCTAAGACCGAGCGCTCTTTGGCATTTTGAGGGTTTATTCAGTACTCCGTGCTTGTACTTTCTTCCTGCTTTCATCACTGCTGTCTTGCTGGCCAAGTCGTGCTTGGTGGCGGCTCCTAGCCCCTCATACCCCACCCGTACATAACCCGTCCCTCCAACTGAACCCTCTCATGACCACAACACCACGACCAATTCTCAAGACTCGACCGATTCTTTCCGCCGGACAGTGCTTCCCTTCGCCGGCAACTGCACTTCCAAGTTTCAAGTACCCCATATCGCCGCATGTTCATTTTCCGCCGACGCCTACGCTTACCGACACACAAGTGACGCACTCACCGTTTGTGTACGACCGCGCGCCCATCGTCGTCTCGCCCAATGCGTGCAGGCTCCCAGAGCGCGGCGGGCGGAATTATAGTTCCTTTACTCCACCGTCCGAGGGAGGGTATTTCGACTTTCGTTCACCATCGTCGAGGTGGGACCATCCATTGCACGCGCCTGAACATGAACAGCCTCCACCTCTAGTTCATGATTCCCATTCTTCGTCAGAATCCGAGGAGTCGGACACGTGCACCGCGTCGCCCGTACACACCTGCCCCGACGAGGATGTGCACCACCGACATGATCGAGACACCATATGCATCCTTACGCCGTCGAGGGCCCTGTCGTTCCTGCCCCATCCCCACGATTCCGAGGCACGTCCGCCGCAACGGCCGAAACCCAAGCGGAAGCAGACGGGGCCACAGACGAGGCCGCCTGTTCTGAATGTGAAGGATGATACTTTCTCGACAAACATCGAACTTTCTCTCGATGGATGCCTAGGTGGCTTTTAGCTCGGACGATGATGTCGTGTTGAGAGGAGCATTGACTGCTATCTTTAATTATTATTCACCCATAGTACTTATGTTATGTGTTCACTTCGTTCGAGTATTCGCACCGGGGATGGACATGTTGGCGAGGTCCTTACTCCTAGTCTGAAAACAATAGTTCAAGAAAGTTACCCGAAACTAATAGTTTAAGAAGCACCGGTTTTAGTTTTGGGAGTCCCAAAACTAATTGATTAAGTGATCTTTCTTAAACTAATTGTTTAGGCATGGGTTCAGGGCTACCTCGAACTAATCTATCTATCTATGTTGATTTCTGGTGTGATTGCCTGGGGCTATAAAATATGTGTAGTATTTTAGTATGAACTGCATCATTTAAGAGCCAGTTACTGAGGGCAGATGGTGAGGCTTGATTATCTGCGCATGGCTAGCGGTGGCGGGAAAATGCCTACTGAGTTGCCCTATGTGTCTCATGTGCTCTCACAGATAAGGTGGCAATAGATGTTAAGCAAACTTGGCTTTATCTTTCAAAGACGTACTCGGTGAAACAGCGGGATTCAGGGCACATCTATCGAAGCGTTCGATGACGGAGGGAAAAGTAAGGTCTAGCGTTCAGACTGGTTGAAACGGAAAGGTGTGATGCCGAAAGACTTTTAATCAACAAAACTGTTTTATCAAGCCATTATAGTGTTGTGATATCTGTTCGATGTCCACCAACCTAGTTCTAACATCGGAGGGAGGTATCCATGAGAGTACTACTGGTGCGCCGGGAAAGACGCAATCTGCCCGTCGTCGAATAAGTCCGAGTGAGTGCCCATCGAAGCAAGACGAAGTTAAGGCCCAGCGCGTCAGAGTCATCCCAACCGTCTAAAGGAGGTAATGAAGAGATTAACTGCTCATTAGTTCAAGAGGAAATATGCAAAAGCCCACTCGTTTACTACGATGACTGAGCCTTCCGTTGCTCCTCCTCTCTCTCTCTGAACTTCTGCTGCGATTCCTGCTGCTTGAGCGCAGCTTTAACCTGTCTCTGACGTTTCCTCCTCCCATTCCCTCGTTTCGGGCCATCCAGAACGACAGGTTCCGTCATTTTCTTCTTCCTCTGTGCAGCCTCTTCCGACCGAAGCTTTTCCCGTTTCTTATCTCGCTTGCGTAGTGTCGTCATGGATGCTTTGACAAGCGCACCATATGCGGCATGGAATTTGAAGAGTTCTCCTGGTTCCACCTGCGTTATACTTGTGAGTTATGAGACCCCCACAATCTTGTATTCACTAACCCGGGTGGAGAACTTGGTTTTATGGCCGTCTGATGCACGTAATAAGCAAGGGTGTTGGCGGTTATCCTCTGTTGATTCAACGACGCCCATAATGGCATCGTCTCCGTCGTATTTAACTGCCAGGAGGTTAGATTCACCAGAAAGCCAGTGATCGACCAATCTTACGGCGTTTGTGTGTGAGCCATATTGTTCCCTTTTCCTTTGTATCGTTGAACAAAGACGTTAACTGGGATAGAAACTTCAAATCTGTCAGCGACTATCGATCTTCATTAAAGAAGATAATGGCGTACTGTATCGTTGTCCACCAACTTCATTTGGAGAGGACAAGACCACGACTGCTCACCAGGAAGTTGATAACCTTTTCCCACGCCCAACATTATTGAAATCGCTATTCCGAATTCGGCAATCCGCCGTTATCAAGACTTTCGAAAAAAATTGATCATGAGCACGACATGTCCGGGACGATACAAATTTAAAAGTAATGGTTTCCTATCTGCAGCTTCTTTTCTCACCATTGACTCATGTCAGACGCATCGAAATCCGTTGGAGGTTACCCTAAGCCACAGGGAGGAGCGTCTCTCGTCCTTGCATTCCGACTACAGAGCAGCGTTACCCTCATACTTGGTTCTGGCCCACTTGCAGCGTTCAGGGCTTTCACAGCGTTGGATGCAGATTCCAAAGTCGTTGTTCTTGCCACAGGGGGCCTAAAATCTGCCTGCGAGGAAATCCAGTGGAGAGTCGAGCAAGACCAGCTTTCATTCGTTGACTGGGATTCCTTACCAGGAACATCTTCGGCAACAGGAGACGATAAGCTCACTGAAGCCCTTGACTCCTACCTGACGTCATCACCAGGAGTGCGTCTTGTCTGTGTCACGGATACCCTCTTCGGTCGCCGTCGTTCCCGTTCTCTCGCTGAGAAAGTATACCAAACATGCAAAGGACATAACATTCCAGTCAATTGCACGGACATACCTGACCTCTGCGACTTTACTTTTACTTCCACCCACCGTTTCGAAGATGCCGCGGGGAACGGCACACCACTGCAGATTGGGGTCACTACCAATGGACAAGGTTGTAGACTTGCGGGACGCATCAGGAGGGATATCGTTTCACGGTTACCCAAAGATGTGGGAGGGGCGGTACAGCGTGTGGGGAGGATGCGTGCATTGGCAAAAGCCAAAGCAAGCAAGACAGATGAGGTATTGGACGAGCATGGGGAGGAAGAGTTGGAGGAAGACGGGAGGGTATCGACGCCAAACCGGCCGGTACCCTCGAGGAACGTTTACGAAACCGAGGTCGAAAGCTCGAAGCGGAGGGTCAAATGGGTAGCCCAGGTTAGCGAGTACTGGCCGATATCCAAACTGGCCCAAATGTCCGACGCCGAAATGGAGGAAGTACTAGACGGCGACACCACACCTATCTCATCATCCTCACTGGAGCATCCAGAACCCGTTGTTCCATCTATCCACTCCCTTTCGCTAGCGAAGCCTGGCAGAATTCTCCTCGTTGGCTCAGGACCAGGACATCCATCCCTCCTCACCATTGCCACTCACAACGCACTGACGAAGATGGCCGACCTTGTTTTATCTGACAAGCTGGTTCCAGACACAGTGCTTGCGCTCATCCCCAGCACGGTTCAGATTCGCATCGCCAAGAAGTTCCCTGGCAATGCAGAGGGTGCACAGATGGAGATGATGGAAGCTGCCGTGGAGGCAGCCCGGCGTGGCCTGACTGTCGTCCGCGTTCGTTTTCATCAGACTGTTTCTCTATCTCTCGACTAATTCATATTTCTACAGCTCAAGCAAGGAGATCCAGTCGTATATGGGCGTGCAGGGGAAGAAGTGCTGTACTTCCGAGCCCATGGCTTCGAGCCTGTTGTCGTACCAGGCGTCAGCTCCGCCCTTGCTGCACCTACTTTCGCTGGGATACCAGTCACTCAACGCGGCGTTGCAGAATCCTTCATGGTCTGCACCGGAGTTGGGCGCAAAGGAAAGGACGTTCAACTGCCCGGATACGAGCGTGCGCGAACAGTCGTCATCCTTATGGGTGTAGCGCGTCTCCCGCAGGTTATACAGGCGTTGACGGAGGATGCGAAGGAAAGGGGAAGGCGGGACGGACCCGCATACCCGCTACATACGCCCATTGCAATCATTGAGCGGGCGTCGATGCCTGATCAGAGGGTCATCTCCTCGACGCTCAAGGACATTGTGAAGGCGCTGGATAGTGTTGGGGAGCAGAGACCTCCAGGTATGATGGTCATTGGATGGTCTGTCTTAGCGCTCTGGGGCGCGGGAGATGTAGGCGTCCTTGATAAGGGCGGTGAAGATATGGACAATGATAGGGTGGAAAGATGGTTGAGAGGTAGAGACGGAGCATCTTGGAGGGTGATTGAGGGATTGAACGGTGGGTGGGAGGGTCTATAACTGAATATTTTTCAGACAAATGACGAAAAGAAATGTCGCGCTTCATTTTGATGTTCATGCAACCGTGAGGTTCGTTTCTGTAATAGTGTCCCTGACCAATTAAGAGGCCCTTGAGCTCAGCGTCCCATCCGTAATACCAGGTTTTCCTTAGCGGGCACAGCTGGAAGTTGGAGGAGCGGGCTAGTTGGAAACTGAAAATCTACTCGAGTCTAATTACATCGCAGTTCAATATTCAATTTATGAAACTTGCAATTGCTTGTAAGAGTCTAGATCTAATGGACGACAAGAACTGAGCACTAAGCAGTATCATTATAATAACAAACTTGGTTAGTGACCGTTCAATTCCTATGTAACACCCTGCATCCACCCTCCAGTCCATAAACGTTCTCCTAGGCGTTTGTTGATTTTAGTCAGGAGGGATGTCAAATCTCGGAGGGAATAATGGTTTGCTGCAACGAACTATGACACTAGTGCTGTAAGTGATAACACAGTGCGTTTCGAGACGTCGATGATACTTGATAGGTCCTAACTGGGGACCTATGTCAGCATAAGAAAACGACCAAAGTTTTTTCGATGCGAACGCACCCTCTAGCCAACCACTTCATATTTTGATGGCTTTGGTGGTGGCTCACTCATCTCCTGGGCCTCCTGAACCTTCATCATCTTCATCAACTTGGCCAGGTCGCTTTCGATTCCATGATATGATCTGAGAGCATCGAACATGGCATTCAAGCCTTCGTCCAAGCGTTCTATGGCCTCATCCCCCGCCTGTATATATGGGTCTTCTCCCTCCCACTTGTCATTAAGCAAAATCCGATGGACCTCCTCGGCTGCCAAGCGCAGAGCCTCATGCAGTTCCTCCCTGGCCTGACCCTCAATCTCTGTCGCCAAATCAAGAATTTTTTCGAACTTCTTCGTGTCAGAAACGAAAGGTACACATAGCAGCTTGAAATATTGTAGAACGGCATTGTAGTCGGAGAGGTCTACAGAGCCTAGCTTCATGTCCTGGCGTTGAAGGTAGACGACAGATCGGAGAGTAGCATTATCGCCTTCCAATTCTGCTGCCAAATCCAGGGCAGCGTAAACCGTGAGGAGAGTGAAAGTGGCAGTAAAAGCTAAAAATTCGAACATGTGGTCAATTATCATCCCTTGAAGCCAAGATTAAATGACGTGCCAATAGCGAGGCCTTTGAGCTTCGACCTAGGGGTCCCATCCTTCCGATACAGCACTTTCGCTGGCCATGATGACGCACGAGGTGGATGATAGACTTGTTGAGGGATATAGAAACGAGCTCTACCAGGAGCTGCTTTAAATATCTCTCGCAATAAGCGAGGCGACGAGCGAGCAGATGCCCAACGCGTCAACATGGGAGAATGCTTGTAAAAGTGAATAATTGATGTTTGGTTCTATTGTGATCTCGGAAGTGGTTTCAGGCCGAGGCCGGATGTGGCGCTCGTTGAGAATCTAGGATGAATGGTGGCTTTTAGTTGAAGAACTTCTTTTCTTAGCATCTCAAGTTGTATCTCGAATATTACAGCAGCAGTCAGAGCCTGATGAATGGTCGTGGTCGAATGTCTGCTGCCATGTTGTTTTGGAAACAAAGTGATCAATCTAATTATCAGTTCATACTTCACACCTGATCCCCCTCGTCGACTAGTTGGAGGGCTTTTTGGCGCAGTTCTTCACGTGCATTGCGCTCCGCCGCCTTCCTAACTTCCTTCCTCCAATCCGTTCTAAAGCAAAGTATCACCCCAAAGACACAATTGTATACCAATGCTGAGGTCAAGCCAATCCACAGGCCAAGAAGGCCCATATTGAATTTGAACGCGAGCGTGAGCCCCAGCGGAAGTCCTATGTAGATGTTAATGATGTGAATAAATGGGTGACCGAGAGATTACCGAAAATGAAGTACGCGCTAAGTACGAAGATGCGGAGCATCAGTATGGATGCACTGATGATGTGGAGACACCTTACCTGAGGTTCATTAGGGCACCGAGTAGCTATGGAGGACTCAGCAACAATCACCATCAAATTGAGTATTACAAACTGACCTGCTTGCCTCGTACCCTCAGGAAACCCGCAGCCATTGCAGCAGTACCGTCGACAAACTGGTACATGGCAATCAATGGAAGAATTCTTGAAACAAGTAATATGACAGCTAAAAGCAGCATTCAGCCTGAACCCCTATGATAGTCACACGGAAAGTTCACCTGGGTCGTCGTTGAACAATTTAGGCCAAGAGTTTCGAGCAATGAGAAGTCCAGTGCTAGAAATTTCATTCTTTGTAAGCACGTGCATGATGTGATGTTAAAGGGAAAGAAACGCATTGCGTGCCTTGTGAAAAACGCTGTAAGCAACGCTATCATCAAGCCAGCTTTGCTTGCGATACCAGCGCGCACTGCATTTTTCTCGCCTAGAAGATTTCCTACCCTGTGGTAACACAATCAGAAAGCAAGAATAAGGTTCATAACTTAGATGTACGTACCGAATCGTAGCAGCGCTAACGTTAGAGAAATGGAGCTGGAAGGTAAATGCAGATGTCGTCGCTAGGATCGAGTGACCCGCAAGAGAGGTAGGGCCCATGCTATTGAATGATGTAAGTCATAGGACGTTGCTAGTACAATAGGCGTTCAAGTTTACTAGGACGTTGCAAGCGTTGCGAATTCCCAAGCCCACCACTGCGATGTCACTTGTGCTGCGTTAAAATTTCGTCAGCTCCTTGAGTCAGAACTTTTCATGTGTGAATTCGTACCGACACCAGATAACCCAAGGCGCACTAGGAGGCCGAGGTCGTTGAACATCTTCATCGAAAGAGGATGCCAAGCGGTCCGCGGAAGAAGGTAGGCCCCATAAATGTAGGAAGCGATAGCAATAAGGTAGAAAGAAGCCATAGTTGCGATAGGAGCGCCGATAAATCCTAGGCGGATGGGTTCCGGCCCCCAAACTGACGACAATGACTATCAAAAAGGAATCTATTGAGAAGTAGAATATGAGCTAACCGAGAAGGTAGTTGCCTAGCGCGTTTATTGGGGCTACGAGGAATATGATTCTCGTTTGCACGTAGAATAAACCTATACCAGTAAATTCAGTAGCCTTGAAAATTTTTACCGAGTTTAGAACTTACGTTGAGATTGGAAGTAACGGCTAGATGGCGTGTTAGAACCAGGTTTGCAGGAACTTGCCGAGAGCCACTCACCGACCGATGATGTTCCATGCCGAGGCTGCAATGTGGCCTGAGACGATTATGTCTTTAGGGGCATTTAGCGGCGTACGAACCTGGCAAAGCTGGCGCCATGCAGCGCAAGTACAGGGCCGCCAAGCGCGCAACCTCCGGGTCTTGTTTCAAAGCCAGGAATATTGGCTCTGCGTTAAGCCAGATGAGAATCATGGGCTTGGAGAGGAGTAGTCAGCATGGATCGATTGCGATGGAACGAAGTGCGAGACGTACCACAAGCGCACATGCCATCACAACAGCTGCCGAGAGAAGTCTGGAATTGAAAGACTGATTCAGTGAGGGAGGTAACGATCATACCCATGCGTTGTGTCCATAGACCGACTAGTTGAGGTTGGGATGATGTAAAGGCCGCTGGAAGAACGGTTTCGAGCCCACTGGCAAGCCCGTGAAGCATACTGAATCCAGTGACGCCGGCTGTCATTGTGCCCAGACTAACTGCAGCGAGGGCTTTTGTCGATATATGACCGACTGAAATGACGTTCATCACTACCATGCTATATTCTAATAATTGGGATCTGCAGAGAAGAAATAAGCCTCATCTTCGAGGAAGAAAGACAGACACAAACCCAAGCACCGGGAACGTATATCGAGGTAATGTGTAGAGTTCCTCCCAGAATATCTCACGAGAGGTCTTGTCCTCCTTTTGAAATACAAGCAAGTCACCATCGTCCTCTCTTTGCAACAGCGGTGTCGTTTCTGTCACCCCATGATCAGCTTGTGACAACGACATGAATGTACGACCAGAAGTGAAGGGGAAAGAACGGAAATGAATTCGAACGTTGGCCCCATTTTATATTGGGGAAATCAATGGTCAAGGGCTTCATGCGGGGACGGGGCCGGTAGTCCAGGGCCACAGGTCCGGATGGAAAACGTTGATGCGTTCTCAATGTGGGCTTCTCTCTATTGCTGGCCATGAGTTCTATGAAATGTTGAAGGCACTTTGGATCAGCCGAGGAGACATAAAAACGACGTAAATCGAGTAGCCTTTCCATTGAAATCGAGGAGGAGCCTAACATGAAAATTCTGATTGGTTGTCAATCAGAAGTCTAAGTATGGTGAGTCAGAAAGTCCCCGGGCTCGGGAAAGTTTCGGGGAAAAGTTCAAATGCTCCATCAGATCACCAGTTAAGATCACGAGATCGCGACGCGTCAGTACAACAGGAGGACTCCTGATGGAATTAATGCTAGTTTTGGGCTACGTTGCACGAAGAGGTAATTGCGCGATTGCTTGGACTGATAGTTCTCAGGCAACTCCATAGATTTCTAACAACAATAACATGACTCTCATGGTTTTGATAAGAGATGTAGATGGTCTTGGTCTAGCTTCTACTCTGACTCTTCAGCAGTGAGAGCATCGGCATGTTCACCATTTGCCAAATTATCCAACGCAGCCCTTGTTGCAGTCGTTGCTGCGAAGGTTGCAGCCGATGACACCGAATCCGACAGGCTGTTGATCAGGTTAGATGCTGTGGATCCAAACGAAATTGGTGTGATGCTCCGAGACGACTCCACAGTAGTGGTAACCGTAACCGTCTTGAAGATGCATTGAACCATGTCATCTCATGGTAGTCGAAAAAGAAGGTAGGTAACGTACGGAAGTGATGACGGAAGCTGTAGCACAAGCCGTAAGCAAGTGCTCACTATGCAAAAGAGTATATTAAAGATCAAACAAGATAATGTCAAAGATGGGGTCATACAGCTGATGCAGTCAAGCTGGCGACAGATGTGGTGCCTGCGCTGGTTGCGGTCCCAGCGTCTGTCACGGTATCGGACGCCATAGTGATTAAGGTTGCCTCGAGGGCGTTAGCAGTGCCAGTGGCCGCCGTTGTAGCTTCTGTAGTGGTCATTGAAACTATCGCGACGGAGCTCGAAGACATGCCAGCTGCGCCACTACCTCCGCATGTGCCGACGACTTGTTGACCCGCAGCAATGGTTTGCTCCACTTTCTTCTGAGCGTTGGAAACTTGCGAAGTAACTGCTGGGCCATCTCTTGATACACTTGAGATAAAAATCATTTTCTGTTGGAAATTGAGACTCACTGGCACAAAGTAATCCCTGACAAAGCTGTTTGTGCTGCGTTGAGACCTTGCCCAACCTGGTCGCGAGCGTCAGCGGGTGGCGCCTGACCAGTAATCAGCGCCTTCGTAATAGTCGCAATGCCAGTCTGAGCATTCTAAAGGCCAGCTTTGGCGCCACCGACTGCGGACGTAGTCGCGTTGTCGCTGAAAACCAACGTAATTCAGAATTGTAATGAAGGTAACTATCAACGGGCGAACCTTGCGTCGGGAGAGATCTTCTTCACAGCAGCAGTCGAAGCTGCAAGTGCCTTGACGGTCTTAACACGCGCGACGTTGCATTGGATGAAGTTACCAAGGCTGGCACGGCCAGCGAGCGGTGCTGAAAAAAAAATCTCGTTAATTCCGTAAACATCTATGAAGTCCGTATTAATTATCACCTGCGTAGACATCAAGTTGAAATGCAGAGATACTGAGGACAATAAACAGTTTCGCAAACGGAGCCATTGTGGTTTCAATGAATGAATGAACTCGAAGGTAGAAAGTGGCCAGAGGCAAAGAGAAATAAATCAAGAATAGGATAAAGATGGTAGGGGAAGACACCAGGTCTAAAGAAATAGCGGGAACAAAAAAAGAAAAGAAAAGAATATAGAGTAGCAGAATCTGGTGAGACTCTTTTATATGACCAGTACAATTCAGAGCGTTGCTGATCCCCGTTTCGGGGATTTTGAGCACCACCTTTCAATGAGATTAGTAATAAGTATAGTCAGTTATGACAATCGATCGCAGGTTAGACCTTTGTGGATTTGCAGAGAATAGAAGATACTTCTAGATCATATGAAAAAAAGATTCAGGCCTATGGTTGCAAAGATACCGAGACAGTGGTGAGCGCATGATTGAATGCAATAGCCGCACAGCAAGTGGATTTGAACTACAGGTGATGTCCAAGAAGCCCGGACAGCGAGCGGTCTACAGTGTCAAACATCCCTTGACAACAAGGGGACGCACAAGATGGGTGAGAGGCCAAGATCGTCGAAATACTGGTTTGGATATATATGGTTGATCATTTTTACCTAGGTTGCGATCTAATCTTATCTCACGGTTCAACTTGGTTTGTGCACATTCAGTAACTTTAGTTCCTAGTTCCAACCTGTTAAACGAATCTCTTCGGCATGAGGCGTGCGCAGAGCGTGCGCAACTACGCACGACCATCTTTGGCACTTGGTGCAGATGATTTAGGAATGCTCCGTGAAGGAGACGAAACGAACGAAGACGTTCTGCGTCGTCAGTTGCTGGACAAAGACCGCGAGAACGATAAGGTCATTGATTAAGAACGTTTATATCCTTCTCCTGAGCTAATCAATACGTTGTTTCAGCTCCAAACGCAAATACAGGTTCTCCAGGCCCAACTCGCTCAGCGACCACCTTTGGAAACCGTTCAGCAGCTTGAGAAAGAGTATAAGAACCTCGATCTTCTGTTGCAGGGAACACAACGCGAAAACGAGCGATGTATGGCAGAATTGGACCGGTAAGTGGACTACATACTGCTACAAATTGGACATATCTCATTTATCGTGTGCTGCAGGGCTCGACAGCGGGAGAAAATGCTTGAGCGTGAGCTGGCGAGACTTGCAGGGGAGAACTGGCAGGTTTGTCATCGATTCTCTAAAATCCTCTTTATACTGATACGGATTCTGTTACTTGATATTATTCAGTCATCACTTGATATCGCACCCGCTCCTACGCAAAATCACCCCTCTATTTCCAGACGAACGGCAACAGCAAACACTTCAGATGCTGGAGATGTAGCAGCGCGCGTAGAGCAGGTGCGCATGCTGATACTTGGCATGGAACAGCGTCTTCAGGTGAGGGAAG
Organism: Tephrocybe sp. NHM501043; assembly: GCA_018855915.1. NCBI lineage: Eukaryota > Fungi > Basidiomycota > Agaricomycetes > Agaricales > Lyophyllaceae > Tephrocybe > Tephrocybe sp. NHM501043. The sequence goes on from JABCKO010007932.1 coordinate 92,606, forward strand.
AGAAGTTGGTGAAGACTGTTGAGAGAGCTGAAAGTGAAAGCAACAAATTCGAGGAGCAACGGAAGGCATTGAATGCTTAAGAGGATCTGACTCTTTTGTATACCCTCCCTGTATTATACGGCATCTCATGGACCAATAATTGTAATCTACTCCCACAAAGCACAGAAAATATCGCTCTTTGCACGTAACATTGAAGTATAACCACGACTTGAACTCAAAATACTACACGAACGAAAGTCGTCCACTTTTCAGACCTATTACCTATTCAGAATCCCCTGACAATCTGAGCAGGTGTGGTATATCCAGTTCCCCAGCCCCATCGCCACTGGTGACTAGATTCAGCCTAGTTAGCGTCAACAGCATCCGTTTCCACATATCGGCTTTGGCTAGGCGTACATCCTCCGTCTGGCGACCTGCTTCTTCTACCACTGCTTCGGATACGAAATAATCCCCGAGCACACTGACAGCTTCAGCAAGTCCATCTGGGGCGCGAGGTGGAAGAGTCGACGGCGTGCCATATGCCTTCTGATCGAGGTAGTCGAGCAAGAATACCACAGCTGCTTTATCGTCATTGAACCCATTAACCGTGGCAGGCTCAGACTTGGGCAGTCAGCTCTCCTGAATCCTGCCATAAACGTTGGCCCAGCTCTTTAATTTCAAGCTCAGTAGAGCATCAGGTCGAAGGAAGGGGACTGTATTCAATTAGAGTTGACTATCTGCATGCATGATTGTGAGGAAGGCAACTCACGGTCATCCTCAGACAATATCCAGTCATTCAAGTTAGACAAGGAAGCTAAAGCTCCGTCACTGGGGTGGAATCTAATAGAGAGAGGCACCGCCGGGTTCTCAAATTGGGGTTAAGTCATGTTCGATGGTGGTGGAATTCAGGATAGACACACCTCGACGTAATAGAGCTGATTATCCGGAGCGTCGCGTTTCTCGAAATCGAAAAAACTTTGAGCATTGTCTATGACACTGGCCAAACCTTCTGTGTCACAACTGACTATGACATCGAGGTCATACTGAATGTAAAGTTTAGCGGAGACGGTTGTTATGACGAGCAAAAAAGATGCACTGGAGGGCGCGAATTTCCTAGGACTCCTAGAGCAAATGCACCAATGTATGCAAATTTGCCCTTCCCGATCTTTGGTTCTAAAATGTTTGCAAGTCTGAAGGCTACACTTTTCAGTTGGTCTAATGACGGAGGCGCCAAAATTTCTGCAACAGCATTTGCAGAAGGAACGGACGCCTCATTTATCGCGTCATCGAACTGGGAAGCTTGATCGTCTTCATCTTTCGACATTACCAGGCCTAAGTAAAAGTCGTTATGGATGGATGCGCCAGCAGCTACTATGGTCTGTGCGTCTGGTTCCGGAGCAAGGCTTGTCGATATTGCTTGATTGGTTGCGCCTAATCCTGAAGACTTGACTGAGGAGGTAGTCTGCCGGATAATCATTGCTCGTGTCGAACGAGAGGGCGATGTGTCGACTGGTTCCACCACTAATGGAAAAGAGGGAGCTGCTTCTGTTTCTACGGGGCCGGGATTTGCACCTGTGGTCGAGGCTGCGCCCCCGATGTGCGATTCGACTATGGTTTTAGTTTTGCTCAGGCCAGAATCTCTGTCTTCTCTCGGGAACAAGTCGTCGTTTTTCGAGTCCGAATCATCATCTCTCTCAACGTCCTCAAGCAAATTGGCATCTAAGAGGTCATCCGAGTCGATGTCTTCTGAATGAATCAGTACAGGGACTTTAGCCATCCATTCGGCTGACTTGAAAGCCCGCAAGCGCTGGTCATTCTGCCCCTCCATTTCTGACTCTTTCCTAATGTGTGAGATGTGGTGGTAGAGTGGAGTATCCCAGGAAGGTGCCGTCTAAATATAGGTAAGAGACCATCAAATACATAGAAAGATGGTAGAAAGCTCACGGGAGATGTCAGGGAAAGGCTCTCTAAACGCAGACTGCCACGAAGAGTGAACTCGAGAGGCGGGATAGTCACCAGGTCCTCTGATCCCCACGTCTTCATATCGTTCTGTATAATGAGCGCTGCAGCGCCAATGACGGGATCAGAAACCAATGAAGTCAAGGCGGGCAGCGAATCCTTCCAGTCGAGGTGCTCCAAATGAAGGCTGAGCTCGTCCGTTTCATCGTGGTAGGTCAGTTGGATGCGCTTGTCAGATCCAGATGCAAAAATATCCAATGGAATATCCCCTGACAAGCGACGATCATAGTGTAGAGCCATCCACGCAAAAGCCTTCAGGTTGTCTTGTGTGGGAATATAAGTGTTTTTCGCCTGGTTTCCTTTTCTGAAGCATTTGAGCACGTCAGCTGGGAGCCGAATACCATAACGGCTATTCGATATTCAGCATCTAGAACAAAAGTTCCGGAGAAAGGTACTACTATATGCATACCTGTAAATGTACTTGCAAGTTTGTAAAGCTCTGAGTGGTCCTCATGCCAACCAAATGGCAAGAAAATCCTCGACCTGAAAGCATATGGTTGAGAATGATAGAGATAAGATGCTCAAACAGCTTTAGTTTCAAGCACAGTTGAAAACCCTACAATGACATCATTGAGAACTTTTTGAGAAAGAGTGACTGTCTTGGGTAACTGAGTTATGTACATAGTACTTCATGGGTGGGTAATTAGCGCTTAGCTTCGAATTTCCTCCTTCTTTGTCCTAGGCTTGCTCTATGAACATTCTCTACATATTTATTTCCGGAATGGCCCATTAAATACAGTCAATTGAGGTGAGCACTCAAGTGTTCCGAATTGAATTCACCAACTTACCCAGGCTTTTACCAGAAAGCGTGGTGAACACAGAAAGAGTTGCAAATTCTGGGGCCAGAATAAAGTCAGGACCCCTTTACTCCAGACATACTCGTATTTGTGGCTTGTACCGACATCCTCGCAACATATGTTGGAGAAGATAGAAGAAAGATTCCTAAAGATTCCACTTCTGGAAACTACTTGTTAGGGGGCCTGACCTGATGCAGACAACGCTACGATAACAAATGGACGTACTTCAGGGCGGATTTCATGGCTTTTATGCTGCAATATACCTTGGGATGCAATTGGCTTCATCAGCTTTGCTGGTGCTTGTTTCGGTGATGATCAACACCTAGTACCTCAGGCCTAAGTTACAAACTGATTGTCGAACTGTGGACTTTGGACCGTTTGTAGCTATTCAACTTGAGCTTATCGGTCAGATACTGCTTCTCCCATGAAATTCGGAACCGACTGCAAGCCTGCACATGATCATAAATTGAGGACTTATTGAACATAAAATGAACTTGAAGGATCCTAGTAGCCTATTGAATCAGAATTCATGGACTCCCGCTACTTCTTGAGGCTAGCATTCGCCCTCCTTGCGGTGTCAAATTTTGTTTTAGCCTTTCCTGCTCAAAACATTACCATAGAGATCCTGTCATTACAACTAACTTCCCCGATCCATCAATTATTTGGGTCGACTCGGAGAACTTGTGGTTTGCCTTTGTGCGACGAATGGCAATGGGCACAACGTGCAGGTTGCCACCAGCCTTGACTTTATATCTTAGCCTCACTTTTTATCGTTCTATCTTTCAATGATACTGTAGGGCGATGGCTCCTTCGTCATGTATTACTTCACCACCTCAGCCACAGGATAACACCGCTCATTGCGTCGGAGTGGCTACATCATCCACAGTCAGAGGGCCTTATACACACTGGGCACCACCACTCTGACGGCAGCCTTTACGTCGTCTACAAAGTCGATGGGAACAACGGAGGAAAGGGTGGTTCACCCATCAAGTCCATACCTCTCATGCTCCAGAAGGTGGCAGCCGATGGTTACAACAAGATAGGCACGGAGGTTCAGATCCTCGACCGTGATGATGGAGACGGACCACTGATCGAGGCGCTGAGCCTCATTCACGTCAATGGTGTATGGTTCTTGTTCTTCAGCTCAGGGTGCTACGCGGAGATGACGTATGACTTGAGCTACGCGTATGCTACCTCCGTTACGGGGCCTTATACCAAGGCTCGAGGGCCCGTTGCGCCCTTGCTGGTGACCGGGACGGATGGGCTGAAAGCACCCGGTAGCGCATGCGTGGCAAAAGATGGGTCGAAGATCCTCTTCCATGCATGGCTTGGTGATAGTATCAACGGAGGGCGAGGGATGTGGACGGGTATACCGTCCATTTCTGGAACGACGGTTACGCTTTTTGCTTTGAATGATTTAACGACTTTCCCAGCAAGAGACTATCGACATTTCGAATCGAGGTTGAACATATTATGTACAAGTGTAACTGGCTCAGGATATTTGTGCAGTGGAGGAATACAATATGGTTCCTGAAGTGTAACAAACAGGCGCATGAGAACAAGCTTTCAAAGGTGGCAGGTAACGTACATAGCATAACATTATGGAAGGGCGGCTTCTAGGCTCTTTGCATTTTTTTATCAAGCCTGCCTCCAAGTAGGATAATAGTATTCTGCATTGAAAAAATGCGTCCATAGTTGTTCACGACGTGGAAGATAAACCATAGAGTTCGGTGGTGCGGAATGGCCAGGGCAATAAGCATTGTGATACTGAGGCCACGACGAGTAGTCAGGGAGTTTGGGATAATTGGGATGCGTGTACCAGAGCGCATGCGCAGCTGGATAAGCCCCTGGGTAAGGGTTCGGCTGGTTGTACTGCGAGGCTCTCATATCTGGACCTGTCAAGTGTTCGGTGGCTTCCGCACCTGGACCCTGGGCAGTGAAAAACGCGACCCAATGGCTCTCGTATTTCCGGAGGTTGGGGGTGGCCAAGACGCTCAGATTGTAGTCCAAATCTTGGTAGATGGAGCGCTCCCAATCAAAGAAATCGTCGCGGCTAATCATGCTTGAGACAAGATCTGCATATACAGATGTTGTTACTAAAAATTCAGGATCCGAGTTGATCTTTTGGGAGATCATGAGGGCCAATGTGAAGAGCACACAAGGATGCTTGGGGGATCTTATCTTCTTTTTCACCACCAGAATATCTATGAGATATATAGCGCCGATTGCGACGACTCTGTTAGGTCTGAAGTTGGGTGGAGCTACAGGATAATTGTTCGTTTTTCGGAGTGCCCTGGCAACGAAGTCTCGAATGGTGGTGTCGCCATTCTGAGCCTGGCATTTGAGCTGATAGCAGAGGTATCGCTCGATTAAAATCTCAGGTATTACCCGCATTGACATGGTTTCGGGTGAGATACCGGAATAGTTTGTATACGTGGTTAGGGGGAGGGTGGCGCCACGAATTGGAGGTGGAAGGAGCAAGTTCTGTTTGCGGGCTTGGCACCCAGAACATGTATTATAAGGAATTTAGCAATAATGGATGGCCAGCATCAGTGATACACAGGGAATAAGAAAACAATATCATGGCCAACGATCAACAATAGTGTTTGTCATGAATGTCAAAGCAAACTTGCCAACGGGCTTCTGTCAATGTGAATTGGTGATCAGTCAAGACCACTTATTGTGTTCCGTAGCAAAGAGCATGCCAAAAACACTTGAATCATGGAACGGACAGTGGGCACAAAGCGTGGAAGAAGGGCAGAGATCTGCCAGCTGGACAGAAGACAATACCGTGGGATTAAGCGCTCGAACTTAATTGTCAGATCATGCCGTGACAAAGAGTACAGAGGATACAAGCCTGCTGCCATATGTAGAGGAGTACAAATGTGGGTCAAAGTTGTACAATACAGAGATCGAGAACATTCTTGCTAGTTGCTAGTTGCTAGGTGTCAAACGCTGAGCACTGAACTTTGTATCTGTCGATACTCAACTTCTTCAACTACCACCGTCTCCACCACCACCTCCCCCGCCACCACCATCGCCTCCCAGTCCACCAGATCCTCCTGCGCATCCACCGCCTTGAATGGCACCACATCATAAGTCTACAGCCCAAATAACTTAGATACGATTCGAGCTTACCAGAACCCCAGGAACCCCCCGCTCTACCACTACCAGCACCCTATTCGTGGAAAGAAATGAGCCACATTCGGCACAGTAGGTATTAGTGTAAGGTACATGCGCGCATGCTGGAAGCTCCACCTCCCGCAGCCTCCCCTTTGCCAATGATATGGCCGCTAGCTGCAACACACCCGGCTTCCGCATAGTACAACGGAATCGGGATGAGGAATCCAGGGTCATGTCGTTCGCGGTTGATGACTTCACGCCTCTCACGTTTGACTATCTTTTTCTGCCTTTGGGTTCGTTTCCAGGAGCTCAGCCAACGATGATAGGCGTAGATGGCATTGTGGTCACTAGGATGGGTCGCGGCTTGTGCGTTGTCATGATCGGAGAGTTGGAAGAGATGTGGGGGTCGTGACGCAGGACACAAGACGTCCGAGTTTTTGCCCAATGGTGTCTCCAGGAAGAGGGCAGCCGCAGTGCGTGTACGGAAGCCCAAAGCGTCTCTGATTGTCAATTAAATTAGTGAAAGTATCGAGCACAGTAGCATGATAGTTTACCTTCCAAACGCGACAGGTTGAGTCAAAGGCAGACGATAGCTAGTTTTCCTCGACTTTGTCGTCGCTAACGCCGGAATTAAATCAGGAGACAATAAGACGACCAAAGAAGAGTGGTCCTAACTGATCAATAAGTTGCCTGAGAAGCAAAATACAATGGGTGTCGTATTTGCTCCCTGGCATCTGGTGAGTGTGCCGAACCAAATCGATGTCAAGGGTTGGAACGAGGAACGAGGTAGGTGAGGTTGCCATGAGATCCAAAAAGCTGCAACAGAATCATGTGTCAACATCTCATTCCAGGCAAAGAAAAAAGGAATGTCATACCTATGGTATCGTGCGATGGCGTGCTTCAGAATAGCTTTATCTTCGGGGGCATCGAAGAAGCCGATAGATGTCCAGTGTAAATCCTGCATCTTCGCAATGAAATGCCCTTGACGCAGCACCTGAAGTAGATATTAGGTCGAGGTCGCCGCAAAAACGGTGTCACCTCACAGCCCCAACCAAATCCACTGAAAAAATCTTGTCGTCCGTGTAGGCGCTGCAGATTCTCCTAATGCTAGAACGCCGATCAGCAACGAGAGTCAATAGCATACGAAAGCGCCAACATACACCCTAATGTCGCCACTTTTGAGAGCCATGGACTGCTGGAGGCCTTTGAGGCGGAAATTGACGGCCTTCATTATCGAATAACGCCATTCTGACTTCGTAGACCCGGGTGGTTATTTGAAAGATGGTGCTCGCAAAATGGCTGCTTTGATTTTTTCTGCGCGCCTCATGTCTAATTCTGATGTTGACGTTCGAAGGGTACAACTAGCTTGCCATTTGAGTTACGCAGTTTGACAGGATAAGGGAAGAAGCGATACAAACGCAAGGTAGGACCAAAGTTTCGGCTCGGTACGTGTGATGTCGCCGGTCAACTTGTACAACGCGAGTGTTTTTTTCGTGATCCTGATCTTTTCACAACCCTGGGAGGGGCATCAAAGAAAAAAATTCCTTTGTAGATAGCCTGTGCCCTTTGGTGTCATAAGAGCTACAGGCATAAACCTCAGCAGGAGCTTCCGATGCAAAAAAAGATATTACAGACGAACGTGCTTCAAGGAGATGACGGCACTTGATGCAGCGGACAGATCGTTTCGCGACGACGGGCTCTAAGGGATCGAAAGCTGTTTGAGTTTTCTCTACCCAACGTTCGACCCGCCTTCGTGACGGTGGAGCGTCAAGCACCGCTTCCAGATTCGTCCCCTGTGAAGATATAGAATGGGTACAATTGAAAAATGAATTTCACTGACAAGAATCTCAGAAAATTGGCGATCTAATTCCCTGAGTATGCCGAGAACTTGAATACGAGAGCAATCTTCTCGATACCAGCTATGTAGCCGTCTTTGTGAGTGATGGCAAGCCAAAAGAACAACCTCGTACCTAGGATTTAGCATGTATGAGTGCCACACCTGAAATACGGGATCAGCTCTCGTGAACTTGTATTGACGTTGTTGCTGAGGCCAACCTACCATTAACGCATCCAGGGGAGGTAGAGCATTCTCGATCCGTTCTTCTGTATCATCATGGAATAGGCTCCGGCAACAACGCTCGAACCTACGAATGAACAGGTCAACAGTTTTACAAATACAACAGGACGAACGTCCCAAGTCACCTTTCAACTGCTCGTCCGACAAACCATGTCCACCTCAATGTCTCATCCTCTGGCATCTGTTCCAGGACAATAAACATACTCTTTTGTTCAGCGGACAGGTTATCAACTGTGAATCTGAGGGTTGCAAACACGCATAGCAATGCAAGGTGGCCTTTAACCTGAGCCGCCTCAACCAAAGGGTTTGTAGGATATCTCCCAATGTGAAACATGTCAGGAAATGGATCCACTGACGGAAAGTCAAAGTTCATCTTCCCCAGTTCCTTGAGAAGAGCTGAATTGGCCAACATAGTTGAGTACAATGAACTATAGCGGCCAAATGGCAGTTCTGCAAATAAAAGGAACAGTTCTTGGCTGGACAGGGTTCAAGGCACCGAAAATGCAGGTTGCACAACCAAAGGCAGACATTTCAAGCGTGACTGCGTGACTTTTCCCTGCAACCACCATCAATTCTGTACATTAAAGCCTTGTGCACCCACTTTGCAACTGATTCGATGAAATGGAAACAAGTTTTCTCGAAAAGCAACTGGACGAATTTCGATTGATCAGGTCGTCTCTTCTCTCTGACGAAACCTTCACCTTCCTTGATAAAGAAGAGAACGTTTGGGCACGACTTACGGCGGAACATGAAGGAAGCACAAATGGATTCGCAAATTTAAAGAGACCACTATCTTCTGCGCGTTTTCGCGTAGATGTCGACTCTTCACCAGTCTCTTTTGTCGTCGAAGTGCCGATTTCATACGGGGGGAGAATGCCTGGACCGATCACATCAGTCAAAGGGGACCAGATCACTCGCGCTGAGCAAGATCGATGGCAGGGTGTAATACAGTCCCAACTGGAACAAATTGAGGATTCAGAGTGCGTTCAAGTATTACAGATTATGATTTACATGTTGTTGTGACCACAGCTAAACTACAGGTTTCCTATTTATCAACTACTTTCTCTACGCCTTCTCCCCCTTGTCCATGAGGAACTAGAATCCCAGTTGATGCTCCCTGTTCAACTGGAATGTACTCACGAACTGCAGTCCACATATCATGCACTCTTTACTTCACACCACCTCATGTCTCCCAACAAACGACGATCTTTGCAGAATTGGTCTTCGTCCTTGTCAATCTCAGGCTTCGCAAAGGTTGGATATCCTGGAGTGATCTACGCATCTGGACGACGAGGCGACGTGGAAGAGTTTGTGAGGAATGTCAAGGGGATGCAATGGTTGGCTCTGAAGGTCCGATTCGTCGAGGAGGTGCAGGATGGTGAGATATCGAAAAAGAGGTCCTGGCTTGAATTTCAAAAGGTTGGAGAGGTTGTTGAAGAGATGCGAAGGTTAGGAAGGGAACAGTACATTGTCGACATGGGCATCGGAAGCGCGCCAAAATGATTGTAAGCACAGGTGATGATTTTTTTTACCCAAATTTCACCTACTATAGCCGTAGAAATACACGACTACTCATCCTGCACTCGAACAACACCTCTAATGACACTTCGATAGAAGCTTCCATCTAGTCCCAGTGCTCCAGGCTGGTAATTGTCGTTAAGCGTTCCACCGGCACCAGTGTGTACTCGCCAAACCTCCTTCCCAGCCTTCCTGTCCAACGCGACGGCGTACCAGATATAGATCCCATTTCCGGTATACTCCTCCGCCCGTATATACCCATATAAGAGGCCGTTTTTTGTCAAGACCGACGGAATAGACTGAATGCCGAGGCCGGGCAGCTCCCAGTCTACCTCGCAGGCTCCATCTGTCGTGACATCAATCATATCTCTCACCATTCAGCTACTTCTGAATCCAGATCCGAATCTAGCAGATTGAGGTGACATGAGAATTTCAGCTCTAAAAGACGCAATGATCAACACATCTCTTGGTTCAATGGTTGGGCAGCAGCTACCATACACTTACGGTCCTTCATTATACGCTTGAAGGTGAACAAGAACACGAATGAATCAAACATACAAAAAATGAGAGCGACAAGTAGAGAAGTTTTTGAATTAAGGAATTGAGTATGATGACCCGATTTCGATTATTATACCTGCAATCATGCACGACTATCTAGGCCACCCTCGGAATCTCTTTCCCGGGATTGACTCTCCTTCGCAATACGTTCCTCGACCTTCCGAATCTCTAATTTCCAGTCCATCCTCATGCATATCACAGTACCGACGACAGCGCAGTAGATCAGTCCTGTTGCGAGACCAATCCACAGTCCATGGAGGCCGAGGTGGCATTTGAACGCAAGGACAATCCCAATAGGAAGGCCTATAGAGATGGTTGTGAATTGTATCTGGATTTCTAAAAGAAAAAACTCTACCAAACACATAGAATGCACTGTGCAGTAGCGTCAGAAACTTATGAAGCGATAGTCCATCACTGCCAATCAAAATATGGCTCACGTCATATTCAATAATGCGCCTAGAGACTGGCGGCCTGTCGCCCTCAAAACTGCAGCTGTCACCGCTGAAATTGCATCGACAAATTGGAAGAATGCGATCAGAGGAAAGACAGAAGCGACCAATTTGACAACCTCTGTAAACCAAGTCAGGTATACTTGTGGTACTAGCGTGATTTCAGAAACTGACTTTGGTCATCGTTGAACATGTATCCCCACGAGTGACGGAAGGCCATGCAAACCGCACTAACAGACCAATGCAGTCAATGCAGTGGGGATGGCTACAAAGACTAACCTTGTGAATACCGCTACAATCAAGGCCATGTTGATTGAAGCATAAGCTGCCAAGCGAGCGTGTGTGGCATTCTTTTCACCTAACAAGTGGCCAATTCTGAAAGATCACTATATAAATCTGACGAATTGAAGATTGGGAAAGTACGGACCGAATAGCCGTGGCGCTAGACAATGAAAATGCAACTTGAAATATTGTAGCTGAGGATGTTAACAGAATCGACTGGGAGGCAAGCGCTACAGGCCCTAAGCTGAGACAATACGTGAGAGAACGTGAATATCAGTTCCTACGTCAACAGAAGTAATTAAATTCGCACAAAGACGCAGCCAGGCCGACCAACTCCCAAGCCCACCATTTCGAAGCGTTCTGACCTGTTCAACCTCAGTACAAGGTTATGTACATCTCAAATCACGCACCAATCCCTGCAAGGCCGAGCTGAGTCAATGGTCCAAGGTTGGAAAACATAGCCATTGTAATCGGATGCCACGTTTTTTGAGGTGCGAAAAAAATTCCATATACTATTGAGAGGGCGGAGGTCAGAGTGAAGGATATCGATGTAGAAATGGGCGCTCCAATGAAGCCCAGTCGAATAGACTCAGGACCCCAGACCAAAAGATAGTTGAGGATGAGATTGAATGGTGCAACAATAAAGGCGATGCGGGTAAAGACGGAGAATAAGCCTACGCAAATTTCATTGAGGTTGCAATGTGAATACAAAGACCAAACCTTGCGATTGAAAGTAGCGTCTGTTTGTAGTATGATAAGTTAATACTGGCATAATTCAAAAGCTTCTGGAGTTGGACGCACCTGCTGACCGCATTGAAAGCAAAGGCTAAAAAAATGTATCAGTTTTGTAAGAAATAGTATTCAGGCAGTTTTGACAGCATACCTGGCAAGCAAAGTGATAGCCATCGTAAGTAGACAGATGCGAGGTGCGCAACCTCTGAATCTTGGTTCAGTGAAATGAGAATCGTCTCTGCATTAAGCCAGATGAGATAAATTGGCTATAACATAGATGTTAACTGGAGAGAACAAACGATGACGATGTCCAAACTCACAACCAAAGCAATGGCCATGATAACAACTGATGAACTCGGAGGTTGGCAAGAATCTTTGCAGACCCTTGAGACACAAGACTCACGCATTCGTTGCGACCAGAGGCCGACGAGTTCCGGATGAGCGGAAGTAAAGGCTGAGGGGAGTACGGTGTCTAAAGCACTTGCAAGACCTTGAAGAACACTTGCTCCAGTAACACTCCCAGTCAGCGACGCTAGACTGATCGCTGCAAGAGCATTTGTCGATAAATGGCCCACTGAAATAACTGGAACAAAGATGAGGCTTGACTCCAGCAGCTGAGACCTATGCGAGAGAAAATAGAGGTCCGAGTACAAAGCAACATGTAGATAACGGACTAACCAGAGAACGGGGAGTGTATATATGGATATTATGTGCACTTCGTTCCAGACATCCTTCCTATTGATTTCTTGTTTGGGCTGTGTTCCGGGGCCCTGAATGAGAGGAGTAATTTCCGAAAAGTTTGGTTGGTTTTCACTTGAAGCCATGCTAGTTGATTGGGATCACGAAAGGAGTTGTATCAATGTCATCCACCAACATAAGAGGGTCATATATCCTGGCACAAGTGTACGCGTCAGCGCTTTTCAAATAAGTTTATACAGATAACAGCAAGGACGCGTGTCAAGTCTGACAGACAGATTACGACGACGCGCGTACATCGTAAGAAGCGAGCGAATGTTCACGTGAACACGTTTCCTCTTCCTCTAGCCACCAAAGAACTGCCGCACAGTCCCCTTAATGGCAATTCCCCTTTCAATTCGATCCCAAGGCGCACATGGTGCAGTAATCAGTGATCCTGGAAAAGCTAGCCTATCGAGTGCGACAATAATGGCTCTTCCTCATCATTTTTGTGTGGGCGCTCTTCAATCAGCCGGCCTTGGGCCTGCGCCACTTCTTGTCGCCAATCTGTCTTCAAGCAGATTGTGGTGCCTATGAAAGAACAATAGAGCAGTGCAACGGTCACACCCATCCATAGACCTGGGAGCTGCCAATGCCAGCTGAACGCAAGCCAAATACCGAATGGAAGACCTGTTCAGGAGTTCCGAGTGAGGAAGAAGGACATCGGGTGGACTGTAATAAAGACGCACCAAAAACATAGTAAGCACTGGAACAGGCATCGGTTAGCTGAGCGTTGTCTATGAAATTTTGCGACTTACCTTATGTTCAATAGAGCACCCGTCAACTATTATCAGAGTAAGCTTTCGCGGAGTATGTTGCAAAGCTGAAGACTCACCTGTCTTCCTATAGCTCTCAACACACTGCCTGTCACACAGGCATTAGATTCGACTACCTGGAACAGAGAGATAAGTGGGAGTACTGATGCCACAGTCAAAATGACCTCTACAGGCAGTTATTATCAGTGACACCATGATGGAAGTGGGATACTAAGACCGGCTGTTACCTGGGTCGTCAGTGAACATGCGTCCCCACGATGAACGGAAGATCATGTACATGGAACTGTGTGCACATTAGCACGAGAAAGGGTTATGAAAGGTTGGAGAAAGAACTCCTGACCTAAGAGCTATGGAGGTGATCAAGGCCAAGAATAGAGACGCGATGGTCGCGACCTGGGCTCGCCTAGCATCCTTGGCGCCTAGATGATTTCCAACACTATAGGATGTGGAATGGTTTGATAAGATATAAAAGTGAAACTGGGTCAAGCTCACCGTACTGCGGAAGCATTTGATATAGCATAGCCAATATGCCATGTCATCGTAGACGAAGTAAGTAGAATGGATTGGGATGCCATGGACACAGGTCCCATGCTGAATAAAAACGCGCAACGACCATCAGAATCCGTCAAATACAGAGATGTCAGGGCTCTTACAAGGATGCGGCTAGTGCGAGAATCTCCCATGCCCACCACTCTGATGCAATTTGTGCTAGGATAAAAACAATGAGATTGCTCATAAATGCTGAGGCTATCTGCCACTTTGAACTCACCGATGCCGGATAAGCCTAGACGTGTCAAATACCCCAGCTGGCAGAACATCTTTGAAGAAATTGGATGCCAGGCGGTATGGGGCAATAGGAAAACGCCATAAAAAAGGGAAATGAGCGAGACGAGCATGAAGGAGACCACAGTACTAATAGGTGCACCGATGAAGCCCAATCTGAAAGGCTCGGGTCCCCACACTACGTTCGCTGCGTGGGTCGACTAAGTTCTAATCAAAGTTATCGCGCTCACCCAAGAGGTAATTGAGCAACACGTTCACCGGGGCGACAATGAACATTATTCGAGTCTGCATAGAGAAATACCCTTGAAACCATATGTTAGACTTGCTTCTACAGAATTAAAAAATCTTGCCTTGCGATTGGAAATAACGTCTGCCTCCAGATGAGAACCAGAATACGATTGCGTGACAAAGCACGCACCTAGAAATTTTGTTGAAGCTCGCCGCTACCAATGAAAGAGTTGATGTAGATTTAGGGCACAAATGATTATCTCACATACCTGGAAGACCGAGGACAAGCCATCGTAAGTAAAGGCCTGCGAGCTTAGCAATATCTGGATTTTGTCCAAGGCGGACAAGGATAAATTCCGCTTGCAACCAAAGAACTGAAATGGGCTATTTGACATGGTTGTTAGTCCGACTCCCAGCATCTCAGGAACATTTTTTGTACTCGCAATTATTGCAACGGCCGAAATGATTGCTGGTAAGGGAGAAAGATGAGTGTTGGAATAGCTACGACCAAGCATTTCGGCCACTAACCCATACGCTGCGACCACAGACCTACCAGCTCTGGCCGAGAGGAGGTGTACGCTGAAGGAAGCAGTGTATCCAGGGCGCTTGAAAGACCTGAGAGCATACTCATTCCAGTTACATTTGCTGTCATGGAACCCAGGCTGACGGCGGCAAGTGCAGAAGTAGATATATGTCCAACAGATACAACTTCAACGACCATAAGGCTGCATTCCAGAAGAAGGGACCTAAGCAAATCAAGGGAAAGTATCAGTTATCGTCAAGAGGAACGAACTAGAAATTACACACACCCTAGAACAGGAAATGCGTATCTAGAGATCGTTTGCATTTCTTGCCAGCACATGGCTATAGTCTCATCTTTAGCAAGGAGAGGCGTAGTCTCAGCCGTGCTGCTGGCATCAGCGTCACCCACACTATCTACGAAATCCATGAAGCTGGTAAATTGTAAGGTGAATTGTGGGAGATAAGTGTGCGATGGTAAACCTTATATATTTACGCAGCCGAAGAACCGAGTCATACACACATACTGTACTGTCATTTGAATCACAACTTGGAAGTCCCTTTGAACACGGAAAGTTTATGGCGTGTACAATGGACTCATGACCCCTAAATAGACGCCAGAATAAAGCACTTCCCACGTTTGGAATGGATACGAGTCGGCGATCAAAGTTCGGAGTCACTGCAGCAAAAGGGCCTGGCAGTTCAACCTTGCTCAATTTATTGAAGGTACCGAGTGCAGAAAGTTTAGTCTCAGGATAGAGACAATTCAATTATCTTTGTAAACGAATGGGGAACATACACAGAAAACAAGCAATATAAGTACAACAAGATAGCTACGCAGATCAAATACATTTAACATGTGAGGTCATTTACCAATCATTCTGTGGAGCACCATCTTGGCACGGTCAGCTTACATATTCCAACACCGAGGCCAGAGCATGGATGATGGATAAGTTTTCCCAAATTCCATCGAACATCTGGGTATGATAAACTTTAGCTAGAGTCTTATGACCACCAAAAATTGTACACTTTCTCTTCTCGACCCCTACCCATCAACCAATAGCTCCCGTGCAAATCACGATGATCAACATCTCCAAATGTGACCCTCCGACATCTATATAACACTCTCCATTGCAGATCAACGCCTGCATGGACAAGCCTTGGTGCTGTTCGGGTTTCTTCGCAACTTATGGCAACTTCGACTTCGACTTCTTACAATAATTTGTTTCGGGGGCCGGTCAACAATGCGGAGCATAGAGCATAGAAATCGCCTCGCACATTCCTGAAACTACGAAGTACATTATTTCAGAATTGCTTGGTTTCTTATTAAGGCTGTGATAAAGTAGAGTGTTGGATTACACCTGCTTTCTCGCACACTGGATGAGCCATCGACCTCATCCTTGCCGCAGGGTAATCTACCACCTACAACTGGATTCGCACATGCGTCGAGTACCTCCTCAGTCTTCCCCTTCCCTCAGCCACAGTACTGATAATCAAATATGAATTTAATATGCAGGGAGTTCAAAAATAGGCATCATCATACTACCACAGTGAGACCCAGTGCCCGGTGATTTATCAATCTCGCCCTGATTAAAGAATCCGATTCTAGAGAGTTCGGCGAAGACACTCTCCCATTCCTGAGTATATCCCAGCTTCTCGTGATCAATCCGGAATCTGACGTCGTCCCAGCCTCCTGGACGAGCTATAATGATCGTCTTACCATGGATCAAAATTTAGCTCCCTGAGCAGTCTTACGGGTGATATGATTTGCTTGATATCTGCCATCCTATAACAGAGAAATTCGGCGATGAATCCCGCTCCTGCATAAAGTTTAAAGGGCTCACCAATAAGGAACAGTGTCGGGCATGTAACGACAAGTTGTGAATGGTCGGAAAACATTGCACCACATCCAAAATAAAATCCGCAACGCCGTTGGTGTCCTCGACACTCTCTAGGTGAAGGGAGACATCCATTATGTGGTCGCATGCTCAACAATACGAGGTATAAAGGATCTGTTTAACCGTCGCCAGGCCTCCCATCATGAGGACTTCGCATGCAGATAAAACAGGCGTCCTTTCCATGCTGCATGAGATGCGCCTGGTGCATCTCAATACCTCTTGCTATTGGCTGGACTGATAGTCTTTTTTTTGACCATCAAGTTCTAGAACTCTCCTACTTCATCGTACTACAAGTTGCAGATACCTGGCCTCCTCCTCCTCTCGCCTGTCTTCTTCGTATTGTGTCTCGGCGCTCCAGTATCAAAGCTACTTCATCGAGATAGGGAATTACTTGGATGTCAACGAGACTGGTCGAGTACTCGAACGCACTGTTGATGTATCGTAGCGGCCAACCTTGAGATTTCGCTTAGGTAGACTTCACCGGGGGTTGCGAGCGACTGGGACTTTGCACTTGTAATCCACCCCCCTGGCCCCATTACTAGTAAAGTGGCCCAGAAGTTCCCTGGCCATGAACACTGGATCGTCGAGCCTAAAAAAAGTAAGGATCTCTTTGTGGCTACGCTCTGAAGATATGCTCATTGCCCTCATGTCCGTCCAGATGTGTCATGGCTCATGTGGCTCGCGAGAAATGGACAAAGTTGCGCCACATCAAAACAACAGCAAGTCCTTTGTCTACGCACAACGACGACTGGGATGTTGCGCTGCAGAACGCCATCAAAAAGCTACTAAAAGATACCCCGGACTCCGAAGTTGATCCTCACTCTCAGGCTCCCTTCAAAAATTGTCTAGACTTCGCCGTGGTTGCCGTCCGCCTTTTGCGTGACGTCTAATACATCTCGAGCGAGGACTATATACAATTCGAGAGAATGAGTGACGATATTAGCGAAACAGTACATGCAACAACTGATCAAGCTACCCTCGAGATTGGTGCAAACGAGGTCCTGGGGGTGGCTGCACGACGGCCAAGGGAGGGAGCCAGTTAGAGCCTACAGAAGGGAAGCCAATTAGTCAAGGAAGCAGATTGGTCAAAGGAAGGGAAGCTGAATACAGGAGGGAAGAATAGGAATTGATTGCGCTCATTCTGTAGAAGGATCAATATATGAATGGCCCAGGAGGTCAACTTATTTTCATACCCTTTCTCCTTCAATCGTAGATATGGCAATGGCCAGAGATAAGTAATAAGCTGAAGAACAGGCATAATACGTTACAGTATACATAGCTGACGCAAGATCTCCCCCGGTCAACGCTTAGTGACGGCGTTCGTCGGGAACTTGGCCTACGCTTGGTTACCAATTTGAATTGTGGCGTCGATGGAACGTTCACTACTCCCAAGCCGGGAAGGCCCGTATGCCAGCCGAATGCAAGCCAAACACCAAGTGGCAAACCTTGAAAAACTTTAGAGCTATCAGAAGATCCAAGGAAAGTAACGTACCGATTATGTAGTAGGCGCTTCAGTGATGAGAGGTATCAGCGTCTCCTCCGGATACAGGAAGAGAAACGGCTAGCCTGATATTTAAAAGAGCGCCGATGAACTAGGGTCGCGCTTTGTCAGTAATCATTCACTAAATGCTGAGATTCTTTTGTACCTGTTGCCCCTTTGCTCTCAGTATTCCAGCCGTAACGGACGAAGTACCGTCGAATACTTGATACAGGGCAATAAATGGCAGGACAGACGCAACCAATTGAATGACCTCTTGAAACAGTGTCAGAATAAGACCAGAAATCTTCAAAATCTTACCGGGATCGCGGCTGAACAGGTGAGCCCAGACATTTCGAAAAGTCATATACATGACGCTGTAAACTGCTATTCGAATTATAAGAGCAGCCGAAACATAGAGAACGGACCTTAATAATGCCGACAGTATCAAGGCTATAACAATCGATGCCGTTGCTGCAAGTGAAGCTCGCTTAGCATTCTTCTCGCCGAGCAGGTTACCAACCCTAGTGGATGGAAAGGTGAATAAGTGTTACAACATATGAAAGACAAGCAATCACCGAATGGACGTAGCATTCGAGAGGGAATACAAAGCCTGGTAGGTCGTTGAAGACGACGTCAGCAAGATGGACTGCGTAGCGAGCGAGAGAGGACCGAGACTGTTAAGTATCATCAGTTTTTACCCTTTAGGAGGAAAATGGATTTACAAGGAGGCCGCTAAGGCTAGCAATTCCCAAGCCCACCATTCAGAGCCTATTTGACCTGGAAGCATTCAATCTTTAAAACAGGCAATAACTATGGAACTATTTCACAAACCTATTCCTGCTAAACCAAGTCTCACAAGGAGCCCGATGTTAGTGAACATTTTGAAAGAAATCGGATGCCAGGTGGTTTTTGGGGTGAAGTAGACCCCATATATCACAGACAATACGGAAACGAGGTAGAAAGAAATCGAAGATGCGAGAGGAGCTCCAACGAATCCCAAACGAGTTACGTCGGGGCCCCATACTGGCATCGGGATGAGCGACTAGTAAATCCTTCGAGTACGAAAAACCTACCCAAAAGGTAATTTAGGAGAACGTTGGTGGGTGCCACGAACAGATTGATTTGAGTTTGCACAGCAAATTGGCCTATTCAAGAAATGAGTGCAAGTACGTTAATTGAAGGAAAAATTATGAACCTTGTGATTGAAAGTATCGTCTGCAAAGTCGGTGATATGAGAGAGAGGAAGCAGTCAATTGATATGCATGACTCGCCGAGCTATGCAGTTGAAACCAAAGGCTAAGCGAGGGCGCACGGTTAGATTAGATTGAAGTGAATGCAAAGTACCTACCAGGTAGGCCGATGGCTAGCCAACGAAGATATAGCGCTGCTAGCCTAGCAATTTCAGGGTCTTGTTTGATGAAGATGAGAAGCGACTCCGCGTTAAGCCAGATCGCCAAGATAGGCTGAAGCGCATGAGATTCTCCCTGGACTTGAATCATGAACAGCGATCAGAAGCCTTACCATCATCGCAGAAATAATAACAACAGCTGTGGAGGCAGCGTCAGAGATATGCTGCTGTGTATGCTTATCACTTGATAAATTTACACATGCGCTGAGCCCAGAGGCCCACAATTTGTGGTTGGGAGGAGGTAAACGCAGACGGAAGCAGGGTATCGAGAGCACTTGAAAGACCTTGTAGAGTACAATACCCCGTTACACTGGCAGTCATAGAGCCCAAACTAGCCGCTGCTAACGCGGATGTCGAAAGGTGCCCCACCGAAACAACTTCCACAATGAAAAGACTGAACTCAAGCAACTGCGATCTGTCGCGTACTCGAAGATTAATTTCAGGGATACATTCCTTGAACCACTTACGCGCAAACAGGGATAGCATATAATACAATGGTTTGCATCTCTTCCCAAAGCATGGCCCTTTTGACCGAGGTCCCGGAGGAATCTCTACTGGTTAGTAGCAATGGAGTGGACTCCATGGTGTTGTTGTTCCGCGTGTATTTATCCGCAAATTTTACTCTTGGGCAGCGAATAACGACTGACTGGGTCAAAGACCAGTTATTTTGCTCGCAAACAAACCGTGCTGGTGGGAAAGGTTGGAAAACAGATCCGAAGAAGCCGCGGCGGAGTGACTAAATTTCAAGCGCGCTCCCTTGTTTTCCCCCGACCAACTTTTCACTGGGCCTTAGGCCTCAAGCTGTTTTCCGACATAGTTGTTTCGATTACTGTCATCGAGCCAAGAGGTAA
>JABCKO010007933.1:0-10000 GCA_018855915.1 Tephrocybe sp. NHM501043
ACACAACATAAAGATTTTGCTTATGTACAGGAGGCATGAGCATGCAGTATGCAGACATCGCCCTTGGGCCTCTGATACAATTCCCACAATATAATTGCGCCCGTGAAACATCGAAATCAGACTACCCAGAAGAGTCCAGAAGCTTCCTAAAATCTGCATACCGGCTGATATCACAAGCAGCAACTGGTGCCGCTTTTTCCAAGTTCTCACAGGTTCCAGGTATTGAGTCACGCGTAAAAGTTCAAAACTCGCTATAACTAACAGCTTCGAGTAATCATCCAGGCCATGGCCATGGGTTTGGCTCATTCAAATGTAACGTAAATCTTCTTTATATGTTGAAATACTTATGACAGTTGAGCCCAAACGAGTGATCCAAGTGACCCACTTTCGTCGGGACACACCTCCATTCAACAATACTCACAATTTTTGTTGCTGGTCAGTTGAGTGCCCTGAATGCGCCTCACCCTGAGGAATGAGCGCTCACTGCCGACTTAATTACGGGAGTTGGAACGGACCGAGCCACGTTTTCTGTATGTGGGAGTCCTCGGTCTGAGCTCCGAAAATTTACGTAACATCTCTTCCCAGAAACGCTTACAAATTCTTTGTTGCGAATATGGCTCGCCTTGCTACTGTCTATGATTTTTCGAGTCTACAACTACACCCAGATGGATCTCGCGTTCAACAAAATGTCACTCAAAATCTAAAGCCGCGCTATGCTGCGGCGTCCGTGCAGGACGCCCGAGGAAATTGGTTCGCGCGTGATGCTGCTGGGGTAGGAACAGTTGGCAAATATCGGAGCGTTCGAGAGGAAGTCGATCTCGGCTCTAGTGACGACGAGCATCAGCCGTCTGAACAGAAAGCTAAAGGCAAGGCAAAGGAGACGACTGGGCGAAGACGTAATCCACGGCCGGCGAAACGCCAAAAGTTCGTGGAAGATCATGATTTTCTTGCGTCTGGGTCGTCCAACGGGACATCATCGTCAGGAAAAATGCTGCCTTCTTCTGTAACTACGTCCTGTTATTCAATGGGTAGGGTTTCCGGATTTATTCGTTAATCTAGGACCTTCTCAAATCTATACATTATTTTGCGAGCTCGTACTATCACGAACGAGGGCAACTGTTCAATGCAACGAAGGAGTATCGTCAGATGAGGAGGCAAAATAAACTCGTAAAGCTCGGACGACAGAGAAAGGCCGACGTATCTGGTGATGATTTTGCAGAATGGGAAGACGAATCTGAAGAAATCGAACCCACATCACGAGGTGGTCGGAAGAAGGGGGTCATTGGAAGGACCATCCATAGGAAGGACATGTATAAGATGCTGGATGGCTCTGCGTTAATGGTGATAGGTATGACTCCAGACAGGTTGTCTTGTAACTGGCTGATGTATTTTTCGCTGGGCCAAAGGAATGTTGATGCAGGAATATGTCATACGTACGCTTGAGGTTCGAATTCCGGACGGATGGGAAGAAATGATGCGAGAGGCTTATGGTGGTTCAGGGGGTGACGAAACTGGAGGCGCTGAGAATGACAACGACGGTAGGCGAATTTTTATGTGTACAAGGGCGGGCGGCTCACATATGTTCAGAAGAGGATGACGACGAAGGAACGGATGATACTTCAGAGGAAGACGAGGAAGAAGACCTTGAGACAAAAGCAAAAGAGGAAGATGGTGAAGGAGGCGAAAAGACGAAAAGTGAAACTGGGCAGCACGACGAAGACAGAAATGGAGAAAATAGAGTTGAAGGGGGGCAGAATAGTGAGGAAGGCTCCGAGACAGGAGACGAAGAATCAGGAGACTGATTTGAAGTTGCATGGAATACTTGCGTTGGATTTGCCATTAATTTCTCGCAGGTGGGATAATTAGTGTAATATTAGAAGTGAATTATACTCTACGACATCATGGCTGCTTCGGCGTCCCTAACCTCCAGTTTTCTTTCAAGGTCATAGTTGTCGTTATCCTTTTGGGGTCGTAGTCCGGTGGTAGCGTGCCGTCGTCCCAGCTTTTGAAGACGTTAGCACCCTGTACACCCATATGGATGCCAGGGAAAATACGAAGCCTTTCTAGTCGCCGTTCACGAAGCTTATTCTTTGGTAACATGCCAGAGACAGCATGTCGAATAATCTGTGACCATGCTCAGTCAAAAGACGAGTTTTGAAAAGTGAGCACGCACCTCATCTGGCTTCCTCTCCTTCATGACCTTATATGGCGTCTCTTTCAGCCCGCCAGGGAACATGGTGTGCTTTCGGAATAGTAATTGCTCCTCCTTCCTGCCAGTGACTTTGATGTTTCGCGAATTGGTGACGATGACATAGTCCCCACAGTCCACTAGAGAATAAATTCGACGGAGCTCTTCATTTTTAGGCCAAACACATACCACTAGGGTCATATATGGGCTTGTGCTTTCCCATTAAGACAAGCGCAATACGCTCTGCAAGTTTTCCAAGGACGCGGTCTGAAGCATCGACGTGATGCCAGACTCGGGCATACGCAAGAGCCGTCTACAGCTTTGTGAGTAACACGTAACTTCTACTGCTCGGATAGACGTACATTGCCGATAGCTTGAGACATGGTGAGTAGGTTAAGTAGGCAGTGAACAGACCATTTGTTGTGATCAACTTTTTGGAGGGAGGTTTCTCACGGTCAGAACTTCAGAGGAACATCAATAGTAGTATCATTGACGTTCGATCATGATTCCATTTTCAAGTTATCAGGATGTAGTTTTTCATATGCACGATTGATTGAATACAAGGCAAGATCCAGTGCTATGGTTGGGTACTTGGAAAAGATCAACCTCTAACCTTGTCTCCACAATGCCTGGCCTAGCCATATTTTCCAACGGATTTCTTGGGTTGGGCTCACGCTCGTCGTGGCGAGCGCCTCTCTAAAGGGTCCATGCACATGTACGGCAGCAGATGTAATACGAGTAATGTGTTAATGCTTCAAGAATACAGATATGTGTTATAGTATGTGCGATGGTCATAAAATTACAAAAATAACGGAGTATGCCACGATCACCTTACCTCCAAAGGTGGAGGACACTCTGGTATATTTCCCCAATCAAACTTCTGTCTTTGGAATGCATCCAGCGCCTCAGGAGGTATGCGTTGCATATAATCACTGGGCAAAAGTTGATCATAAGGCGTCAGACCGCTCTGATACAGGGATTTTGCCTTTGAGAAGTCCGGAGCACCGGACTTGGGCTGTGTCGACGTTGAGGGCGACGCCATAGGGAATGCAGACAGGGGAGGCTGTAACGAAGTACTCGGCTGCACCGGGTTGAAAGCAGACGGGGTGGATGCTGAGCCGCCAGGCGCGAAGGGAGACGGCACTGAGGAATTGGCATTTGTGAATGCATTTTGCGGAGTGGTGTTCAACGCAGAACCAAATGTACTTGTCTGTGAAAGCGCATTGAATGCTGGGGGATTGGAGGTCCCACTCGAGGTACCAAAGGCGGATGTGGCGGGGGCAGTAGTGCCAAATGCTGAAGTGGCAGGAGCAGAATTTCCAAAAGCTGAGCTGGTCGAAGATGCGCCGAAAGCTGACGGAGCGCCAAATGCTGAAGCAGGAGCGGGGTTCCCAAAGGCTGAGGTGACAGGTGTGGGATTGCCGAAAGCAGAAGTAGCAGGCGCTGAATTTCCAAACACTGAGGCAGCGGGTGCAGGGTTGCCGAAGGCTGATGTAGATGGAGCAGGGTTCCCAAAAGCTGATGCCGCAGGTGCACCAAACGCGGATGTTGAGGGAGCGGGTTTCCCAAACGCGGACGTCTGTTGGGCGGGCGCTGGCGCTCCAAAAGCTGGTTGGCCAAACGCCGAAGTTACGGGGGCGCCTGCACCGAATGCAGTAGGTTGTTGACCGGCAAATGCAGAGAAAGCTCCGCCACCGAATGCATTCGTCGTTGAAGACGAATTGAGCCCGGCAAACGCCCCAGTGGCGGGCTTGATGGCTGAAGACTGCGCCGACTGCCCAAAGGCGGACGTAGGTTGTTGTGTCTGGCCAAATGCTGAACCCCCGAATGCGGAGGGTGTTTGTTGCGTAGCCGCAGGTTGACCAAACACCGATGGTTGGCCAAAAGTAGAAGTGGTCGCCGCTGGGGCAGAGGTTTGTCCAAACGCAGATTGGCCAAAAGCAGGCTTTCCAAACGTGGAGGTCGTGGGGTTGGAGAAGGCTGAAGTCGCGGTGTTGCTACCGCCAAAGGCAGAGGTGGTACCGGTACTACCAAATGAGGGCTGACCAAACGCCGAGGTTGTAGCAGGATTACCGAATGCTGACGTTGTAGCGGTGTTACCGAAGGCTGAAGTTGTAGCAGGATTGCCAAATACTGAAGTTGTTGCTGGGGCCCCGAACACGGATGTTGTTGTATTTGACGCATTCGGTATTGTACCAGTGGAGGCAGCCATTTGGGCCATGGTGGTGACACACTGGTTAATAGCAGTTTGATAGGCTTGACTCAGGTTGGTACGGGCGTTCTATGGTGCATTAGTTGGGATGATATCCGTATCTATGGAGACTATTAACTTCATACCTGGTAGAACTGTTCAGCGGAATTGATCTTTTCGTTCTCGTATGCCGCCTGTTAAACGTTATCAGCAAGACGTGCGACATTGATATTTAGTTGGCACTCACGTATAACTCCGCTTTCCCTTCTTGTTTATGGGTGACTGCTTGGACTCGCAGCTCCTCTGGAGATATATCCAGTCCTGGTAGTAGATTGGGTTCGTGTTTTGCTGGACCGTAGCTTGACAGTGGCCAAAGGGGCTTTTCCTTTTGCGGGGAGAGATCACTAGCGATGTTTTCTTCGCTTCAAGTGGATCTCTTCTCTCAGATTTATAGTAAGAGAGTCAAAATCAAATGGGCCAACCTAAACGGTGGTTTCGCAGCATTGTTCGCTAGAAAAGGGCAAGCAAGTCAGCAAAAAATGTATGGCCAGGTGCTGTGTTTGAATCGCACGTTGTGCATCATGAGAGTTGCGACATTTAGACCCGAACTTGCAGTTTCCACGCAGAAAGAAGGTACAGATTGCCTTAACATGCATTTAGTACGTGTAATAGAGCGTGAAAGCTGAAAAGGCTTACCATCGTGGCCGAGGAGGGGGAGAAAACGATGTGGTCGAAGGAAAGAGCAGAAGTTCACGTGACTGACTCATAACCTTACTTCGCAGTCGCCAACGCTTACTCCTCTCGTATCCCTCTTGCTTAAACTCGTCCTATAACGACGGCCTTTTACTTTTAAAAACGTTAATCCCTCAATAGAAGGGATTTGAACCATGAAGACTGAATCTGAATCCTCGACGCCCGTACCACCAACCCCAACACCTGCATACACTGCAGCGCAGTGGGCAACGGCGACAGCGACAACATCTCGTAGGCCCGATTCATTGATTAATGGCCTATCATTGATTTTCATTCTTTAGAAATACCTATAGATCCTGCACTGCAGCAACAGACTCAACATACCACGTAAAACTACAGTCATATCTCACGACTCGATGTGCGTGTTGAACTTGAACTACAGAACGACGCCGTACCAGCACTATCAGTACACATCACATTACCCACAGGCGACATATGGATATACCTACGCTCCGGCGACGGTAGCTTCTCAGACGGCTGCTTTGCAAGTCGCAACACCAGCCGTACAACGCCCCACAACCACAACAGCCACTGTGGCAACGGGGGCAGCTACAACGGCAGCGAGCACGGGGATAGACACGTCAGATATTGCAACGTTGAATGACGCTCTTGGGAGCGCTGGCGTCGATTTACGAGTCCGTCTTACGCGATTACTCTTTGGTTACATACTTACAGATCGATATTAGGCTGAAGAAGAGACACTACAAAGATCACACGAGCAGCAACACTCGTATCGTTCGTTTGAGGACCGCACACGGAAACAGCCACCAACGCCCTCGTTCGACACGCGCATCCTTGGTGCAACCATGCGAACAATCGGCGCCCAACACAAAATCAAAAACATTCCTGACGATTCCACAAACTACTTGGCCCTGGCACTGCGCGCGCGCCTGCAGGACCTCGTAACAGACATGATTACCGCCTCCAACCATCGCAATGACACTCAATTCGACCGACCTGCCTCCTTGTACGATGATGCATCGCCCATGTGGAGTATAGTCGTCCGCAGCGATGTTGCAAAGCAGTTAGCAGCACTGGAGAAGGTTGAACGGGAGGAGGAGACTCGGATTCGGCGAGAACGGAAAGAGCGTCAGGATATGGCTGCTGCTCACGCCGCTGCACTCGCTGCCCAAGCAAACAATGCTGCGAACGCGCTGTCAGCGGATGGTTACGACGACATGGATGGTGGTGCCAAAAAGAAACGCAAGAAAGAGGGCCCTGGTGTAACCGCGCGCAATATGTCGGAGGATGTGCGGAAGAAGATGTCGAATGCTGTAGCCACACAGGCGGCCGGTCTTGGTGGAAAATACGCGTGGATGAATGCTTCCAATGCTGCATCTACACCAAAGACAAAGCCCACTCCGGTGGTTAGCACAAGTACTCCCGTTGCTGCGGCTGCTGCTGCTACTGCCACGAGTTCACCCAACCCTAGTAGTACCATATCTCCTGCCACAACAACAGCGCCTCCTGCAGCGACGGGGTCCACTTGGGCACGACCATACATGGCGGTGAAGAAGGCTACCACCCCCACGGCTGCTGCAGAGGAAGAAGACACTCGTACACTGGTTACCATGCGCGATGCAATGTTTGTCATCGAAAAGGAGAGGGGACATGGAGGTGGAAGGGGCGCTGTGCGTGGCTGGTCGTGATTTCTTAGGCTGCGTTGGATCTGTACTTGTATTCTATAAACTTTCGTTAGAAATTGCTGTCGTGCTTGATCCACAAATGTACTACCCCATGTATCAGTCGGCAAGTAATTTGTAGTCGCTCGATTGTATCACCTACATCTGTCATAGATACTAAAGTTCGACGAGCTCGAAATCATGGCATAATAATGTTGAAGATAGAAAATCTTTCTCATAACATTACAAACCCTCCCGATAATAGAACGTAAAATGAATGAAGAGATAGATACAAAGGTGCCTACAGATACTAGAAACGATCGACTACCAATCATCCTCGACAGGACTGTTCATGCCATTCATGCCGTTCATCCCATTAGGTTGGCCATTGGCGCCATTCCCTCCGTTTCCTCCGTTCCCACCATTTCCTCCTGCACCACCATTGGCCGATCCATTTCCTCCGTTGCCTCCGTTACCACCATTGCCTCCGTTACCACCACTCCCACTGCCAGATCCTCGGCCTCCATTACCCCCGTTGCCTCCATTTCCCCCGTTTCCCCCGTTTCCCCCTCCATTTCGTCCCGGCCCATTGCTACCATCACCACCGTTTCCACCGTTTCCACCGTTACCTCCATTTCCGCCATTCCCATTGCCAGATCCCCTGCCTCCATTGCCTCCATTGCCTCCGTTCCCGCCATTACCGCCATTACCACCGTCATTCCGTCCTGACCCATTACCACCACTGGACTTCCACCAACCACCCTTGTCTCCGCTCCCGTTTCCACCGCTACCACCATTGCCGCCGTCTCCACCATGAGAGGGGCGGTAAGGCTTCCAAGAAGACCAAGGATTCCAACGAGAAGGAGATGGTTGCCACTTCTTGTAATAATCTGAGTTCCTGAAGCCTCTCTGAGACGAGACGAACAATTAATGTATTGATTGTATATGAAATTCAGTTGAGACGTACTTCTGCAAGGTCACTCCAGGGCGTGAGGACAGGGGTAGCCATCAATGGGACAATGAGTGCAGCCTGCCCGAGAATAGCATAAAGGACAAAGGAACACTTCATTGCTGGTAAGGTGTGCGGTCGCGATCTGAGTGAGGTGATGTGGCGAAGAGTGCCAGTCAAGCGTGCTTCCGAGATAGCAATGCTGGGTCTTCATCATCGTTTTCGGAGGTCTTTTATACCTTGGAATATGAGCCACTCGAGTATGGTCCGTGAGGCTGTGAGCAGCGTTCAGAGGCGGTGAAAGAGGCTCCTATCGTCGTATCCAGACATATGATTCTGCAAAATAGGGTGAGGGACCTACCTTAAAAGGCTGCGCCACATAAGTCAGGGGTTTAAGGTGTTAGGAGGTTATTAGGGTGCACTCCCTATCCAGCCGATCATGATACGGTGACCTGAAAAGAAAGGCGTGAGTCACTTGGGCGATAAACAGACTTCAAGTTCAATCTTGAGTGGCACTATACAAGCAATGTCATATTTTTCTAGTTTCTGGTATAAGATTGTGGTATCCAAGGGAAGAACAGCAAAACAAAGCAGCTTAGATAGATAATCACGTCCGTAATCCTTCACACCTCTGATGACACACAGGGCATCCTTGCCTGATTCTTGGTCGAACAATCGATTCGCTACGAGAGAGGGTGATCAGCTGTGGATTTTGTGCCAACGCAGAATAGGGGAGACTGACAAAGCGATCTTGCCACTAAGCCCGACTGTCCCACCACTAATGCCGATGACACGCAGGGCTGGGTCTGGCTGTTGAGGTAGTTGGTCACCACCACTGGCACAATGTGCATGTACCACATGCCGACAGAGAAAAAGAAGGATGAGAGACTGTGGATTCCCTTGCAGAGAACGAGTGCAGATTGGACATTCAGTTTTCGCTATCAAGCCATTATCAATTTGACGCACTTGTTGACAAGTATGGCTGCACTCACAACTAAGGAAAAACCCACTCGTCTGATTCTTCTGAAGCTGTAGAGAAAGGTCTGAGCTGTCACCATTCATGATCGTCTGGCAGCCTTCAAGCAAGGATATCTGAAGATGAAAGTCCTGTAGAATCTTGATCAAGGCTTCCTTTAAGCCTGGAATCTCCAATCCATTCTTGATGCGTCGGATAAGCCGGATTGGACTGATCTCGACTCCGACGTTTTCCAAGAGGCCGCGAATGAAAGCTGATGGTTCGCTTTCAGATGAAATTCATGGCACGAGAAATGAAGCATACTTGGTCGTGTCTCCGAGTACTTAAGGAGGTCCTCCCAAAGGTCGTCGTCTCCCTGCTCCTTAGCAAATTCGATAGCCTAACAAGACATTAACAACAAAATATAGCAGAAGCGTTGTACCTTACTCGATGGACATCACCAAGTCGTTCGATGATGAGCATCAATGCTTTCTTATTGTTGCCCATTTTACCCAAAAGGAAAACCATCTCGAGTACGAGGTCTCTCGCTTGACAAATATTATAAGCCTATAAGACGTCAAGTGACTCTATCCTTGATACATGTGAGCAGGATGTTTGCCCACCATCTCGAGATTGTAGTAATTGCTCGCACGCAAGAAGTCGATCAATCGAGGTGTCGCATATTCGGCATAGAGTTTCACCTGGCAGACGATAAATGAGTTGACCAAAGGACACAGATATGGACCCACTTGGAGGTCAGCAAAGTCAGAGACTAGATTTGGGTCCTTCTCCATTACCAATGCATCGAGATATAAGAAGAGGTAGTAAGGACTACTCTCAAGCTGTTGCACAACACGCCCTATCTAAACAGTGATCGATAAAATTCGGTGAGTTATAGCAGGGAGGAGAAACTTACAGGAATAGAGTGTATATTGTTAACGAGGAGTGTAATTGCGTCACTTCGCTTGTCCTCTAACACTTGCCCGTCACGCTTCCGCTGTTTCATTAGCTCATCATCGAACTGCACCAGAAGGAGAACCTGGTCCTGCACGTCGGTAAATAAGTTGTGCTCTCGAATAAGATCGAAAACGTTGGGCCGTCGCAGCCTGAGGAAGTAAGGAAGGGCTTTCCCAGGCTGGCGATTAGCAGTGTACCTTTGCAATGAGATGACTAACGACGAGGAGCGGCCAGCTTTGCAGACAACTTACAATTCTGCCAAACATTCCATCAGGAGTTTAGAACCGGGAGTAGATGATATGGTCGATGATGTGGAAGCCGTCTTGTCCAGCTCTGATCTTACAGCGACGATCACAGCATCGATGTTGTAAATCTCTCTCGGCCA